>JAYKKT010000058.1:1480000-1585000 GCA_036023115.1 Brasenia schreberi | reverse complement strand
ATGTTAAAATAATTTAGATTATTTGTCAAAATATAGATAAAAAGCTTAGAAATAGAATTAGTGCTTTCGAAAATGTTTTTGAAACTTGTGAGTATTTGAAAAAGATTCACTCTCAAGATGATTTTATTTTCTAAATTGATTTAATGAAAAGCATGATAATTCTAAATCAAGAGAACTTAAGCATTATAGATTATCATAATTATTTTTTCGAATTGTGAACTCAACTTAGAAGTTTTGATAAATTCAAAAAACTTTAAAAAATGGATGATTTTCAAGAGTTTTTAGACAATCAATATTTCTTTTTGTTTATACATGGCTTAAGAGATGAATTTTAAAACATTAGATTCAACTTAATACATAGAAAACTTATACTAAAAGAGACTCTTTTTTGGCTGATCTTGTTATTGAGGAAACAATATTAAAAAATATTAATGTTGCAAAAGAAGTCATTCTTGTCGCCTCAAAACCGAGAGCAAATATGAAGACGTACAAGCCTCCGCAGAGCTATTGCAAAGATTTTCATTTTGGTTCTAGTGACTATCAAAAAGTTAAAATTCTTCAACGTATCTTAGCCTTAAATATTATGTTTACAACCAAAAAAAATGTAATAAAACCTATATTTAGAAGTTTCAAGCCAATGAAAAACAAGGAATTTTTTCCTACTCAACCAACATGGATAACCTTTTCGTGAAGTTTCTTAATTATGACATGAATGAGTACATTTAAGAAACTTTTCAGCATAGCATTATTCTATTTTTTTTAGGTAAGTATAATTCATTTTATTGCTCAAATTAGATTAGAGTCATGGACCATAGTCACCATACTTGTGCAGATAAGTATAATATATATTAGTTCTTTTAATTCTTCTCCTTAGTGTATAGAATAATTTGATTATATTTATGTTTTTATTTTTTAATGTAAGTTTAACAATTCAATATGTGTATGCCACATGAAATTTATTGTTTGTCTCCTTAGAATTTGTTTATTTAGTTTGATTCATATTTATGAAAGAAGTAGTTATGTGTTTCTTGATATTTCTTAAAAATTAGAGAATTCATTATATATAACATGTTTTAATTATAAATAAAAATGTATCGCTAAATCCACTATATCCTTGCTACCGCTATATTAGGGTCAACCGCTAACAACCCACTAATCGTTATTGATAATATGGCTCTATATATGAAAATTATAAGTTGTGTGACTTGAGAATAGATTTGATCTTTCTTCATGTGAATTCTTGTGTCGCATGACCAGTTTGATCACTTATTTAGTCAAACCCTAAGAAAAAATGGCTCACCTGGTCAGGGCTTTGATAGGAAGCTCGTTAGTTGAAGGCTTGAGTTGAAGGAGATCATGAGTTCAATACTATATTTTGTTTATCTTTTATCTCGGAGTTACAATTAGTGCATTTGATAATAATCTATGAAGAATTTTATTTTATCTCACTATGACAAGATACTATAAAGTGAAGTATAGTGACAATAAGATTTGAAATTAACATTAGTAAAGTGTATGTCCTCTTTGTTGTTGTGGTTAGGGTAAGACTTGAAATCAACATCTATAGAATTTGGTGAGAATAAGACTTTAAGTCTAACATTAGTGAGGGATATATTTTTTTTGCTTGCTTTTTAGGAGACTGCTAATCAATAATAGCAAAGTACTTGTTCTAATTTATTAATTATGGCTTGACATAATTGACAATTAGTTCAATGTGGTTGATGGAAGAATGAACTCAATAATCTATATTATTTTGTCTCATTTTGGTAAGATACGACAAAAGTGATGTAGGGTGATGATAAGACTTGAAATCAATATTAATAGAGTATTGATAGTTATAAGACTTGAAATCAACATTAATAAAATATTGTTGGTAGTAAGTTTTAAAATCAATATTAGTGAAATGTTGGTAGGATAATACTTGAATTCAATGTTAGTGAAGTATATGATGTGTCAGTTGTTGTGGTTATACTAAGATTTGAAATCAACATTAGTTAGAGATACTCGTTTAGGAGTGTCTTGTTGTTTAGAAGACTTCCCATCAACAATAACAAAGTACTTGTTCTAATTTAATGATTATTGCTTGATGTAATTGACAATAAGTTTAGTGTGGTTTATGTGAGGATGAACTCCAAAATATACAATCACTTAAATGAGATAGGACAAAGCAATGTAGGGTGATGGTAGCACTTTAAATCAATATTAGTGGAGTGTTGGTAGTGGTAAGACTTGAAATTAACATTAGTGAAGTGTTGGTAGTGGTAAGACTTGAAATTAACATTAGTGGAGTGTTGTTCGGATAAGACTTGAAATCAATATTAGTGAAGTTTGATTATGGTAAGATAAGATTTAATCAATATTATTAAAGAATATAACATTCATGTTTGCATGATTAGGCTAAGACTTCAAATCAACATTAGTAAGGGATATATATCCTTATTTAGAAGTGTCTTGTTTTTCAAGAGACTTCTAATAAATGTTAGTTAAGTATGTGTTGCTATAATTGAATGAGTGTTTTGATGTAAATGAAAATAAGTTTAGTGTAGTTGATGTAAGGAGTTACTCAACAATGTACAATAAAGAATTTTATTTTATCTTACTAAGACGAGACACGATAAAGTGACGTAGAACGGTAGTAAGACTTAAAATCAACCTTCCACCAAGTTTACCTTCTTATATTTTTCATTTGCATGCACTTTGAAGTACTTAAGTGCTACTGTATCTCAAGTTCAAACACGTAAAACATGAAATTAAAAAAACAGGTTTTAATCATATGATACTTAAATGACATTTAAGGAACAGAAGATACTTGACCCAGAAAGGAAAAAGGAAAAGAACTGAAGATTAACGTATCGGGAACAATGAAGACAGAAAAGAGTAGGACAAACATCCGGGAAAGAGGACAAAAGAAATACAAAAAGAATCACCATGTAGAACAAAGCTTCTAATAAAAACTAGGTATTCGGACTAGGTGCCAAACAGTTTACCCAATGCAAGTTGCATTGCTGCCACAAAGTTGCATTGAAAAGATCAATTATATTCAACGGAATTTTACGTGCGAGACATGGAGCTAATGCAAAAGTCTCATGGTATCGCTTCAGAAGTTATATGCCAACCTAAAGTTGCGGGGAGACTTAAATTAAGGATCACTACCTTTGAAGTTCGTGTGATATATATATATATATATATATATGAAAAACCGGATTCAGCCTACGTTTGACACTCTTCACTCATACATAGTTATTACTAATAGTATAGTTATTGTTATATATATATATATATATATATATATATATATATATATATATATATATATATATATATATATATATATATATATATATATATATATATATATATAGAAAGAGAGAGGGAGAGAGAGAGTTCTCTCGACCAACAGACCTGTTGATTCATTGACTTGCACATAAGAGGCTCTCTCCGGGTGACATATGGTCTGGACGGAGCATCAACGAGGCTTCCTGCACGGTGTGTGACAACCAACTGGGGTCAGGCAACTCAGGTGCTGACGGGTTGTAGATGGGTGTCGTCTGTATGGAATAAGTTTTCCGAACAATCAATGAAGGTAGAATTCTACAAGCTAGATCGAGAAAATTTGGGTCATTGCCAGAGGCGAAGCCACGATTTTTATGTTGGGGAAGCTCGGATTCTCCCAATGCTATGTATTTCTTCAAATGCTTATACGCTTGCTGCTCATCTGAGTTCGATATATTCTTGCTGCCCATCATTGAAATCCCATCCATCTAAAGGTAAAAACTTCATATCTCAATTAAGTTTGCTTGTTTTTCCTTCTTTTTTCCTCTTTTTTTTCCTTTTGAACTGTAATATGTGAAAGCGTTATTGAGATGCACTGGATCCATACCTGGCTTCGGCATCCCTGTCGTAAATCCCCTAGAAAGCAAAGTTACTAAATACGACGAAGACTGAAAGTTAAACTGAATGGAGTATACATAAGACGTGGGCACTTGAACAGCTTCATTATATTTTGATTTAGGTCCATTATTTTCATCGTAGTTAAAGCTATATTTGTTCAAATTGTGCATTTGATGAAGCATTGGAAGGTTAAGAAGATTCCCATCTACTAACCTAATTTCCGTTTTTTAAGTGTAGAACTTCGTAGTTGATAACATAAGACCATAATCAGGAGCTATAAACTTTGAATCAAAATTTAAAATTTATAGAAACACGTGTAAACAAGATTTTGGAAATGGAAAAGTGGAGACGTTTCACATTATATATTGTCGTTCCATAGTTTAAATGTGAACTTAATCGATAGAAAAAGTTTTACATCAGTGTCTTTGAATAGCTTAAATGTGAAACTTAATCAGATTTCTTAGAAATGCTCGATGGAGCGATCTTCTCCCTACTTCTCACTTGGTTAGTAAGGAAGAATCTATGTTTAAACTTAAAGAACATTAATGTAATCTTATAAATATTTAATTTGATAATGACATTACAAGAATAAGATTGCGCTTTCTTATAGTTGCGTGGGTTTCTTAGATTTCTTTACTTTACGCATTCACACAATTGAGTGGCGGATGGTCTTCATTAGAAGTCTTTTTTTTTATTATCAAGGGCAGCGTGTTATAGGCTTTTTGGGTGAGACACATTTTCAGATAGCCTCATGTGCTCAAAACGTCGGCTTTTTAGGGAGAAGTGAGGTCAGCTTTCCCAAAACCCACTAGAGAGAGAGAGAGAGGTTCTCTCATACCGAATGAATGCCATCCAAGTATAAACGATATCTTCTTTTACGAAGTTTCCTGGCATCTTCCTCACCTTGAAGTATGTACTATTATCTCACTCAAACTCCAAATTCTCATTGTCTTATCGATTGATTTATGAGGAATGAAGAAGGCTCTGCGCAGCACAGACTTGCCTATAAACTACCAAAGTACCGATTGTGTTTACGTGTAATGTACTTTGGCTGCTTGCATGGCTGCAGCATGCACGTGAAGTGTGCATAGTTTATGCTTGTTCTTACGTGATTCTCATCCTCCACAAGTCTCCTTCGAGAAAGAAAAAGTTATACAGCGGAAAGCCACTTTTGAAAGAATGAAAGTAAAACCTAATTAATTTCCAAAGCGTTTCGAGCAATTGCAGTAAACAAGGTCTTCAATTTTACAGATTAGCGGGCGTTAGCATCTACAGGAATGTTTTAAAGCCCAATTAAATTTAAAAAGGGTGGTTGTTTATATTAATTTATCCTCCGTAGATCATAGATTGCATGTTTAGCTCTTCCCATATATTAATTTTCTTCGAGTTGGCTGCCACATGTTAAACCCTGGCTGACTTAAAGACTGGTTCCATATTTACTTTTAAATTGAAATATTCCCCACAACAATACGTTTTTAAGCTATTAAGATAAACTCACTCATGCGCCTGTAAGGAGTCACTTGTAGTGAAAGACCTCTCTCAAATATGAAACGAAACTAATTACCCTCAAAACAGAGCAATGAAGCACCATTGCTTTGAAAGTTCGATAAATGTGTGCCAGTTTGGGACAAGTAATAAAGAGAAGGGAAAGCAATTCCGTTGGTGCCATGGGAATGCCTTACACATGGCTCGCGGCCGCTGAACTCATGCCATATCGAGAGCGCGATATGCATGTCATGCATAATCCAAAGAGGATGAAGTTTCCAGGAAAGTTCTCCGCTAACAAACAGGAAGGTTGTGAAACTATTTATTAATGGCTCCAATCGCCACGGCTCCTTACACTCAGAGAGAGAGAGAGAGATTTTGGAGTAAGAAGCTTTTGGACTTTGCTTTGATGGCGACCAATTTGAAAGGAAACGATGAGTGGAGAGTGGAGATCAGTGGGAACGTCAAGAATTGTAGGAGGACCGCCCACAGCATGTCCTCATCCTCTCTGAGAAAGAAGTCGGAGCTGAACCTCTTGTCCACGACTCGTTTCGGTTTGGTCACGCCTTTCCTCGCTAACCTACAAGAAGTCATCCTGGGAACCAAGCTCACCCTTCTCTTTGCTGTCATTCCCGCAGCATTTATTTCTTATTTCTACCACTTCAGAAATGTAAGTAGCACAGAAGTACTTGATGCATCTGAACGGCCTTTAGTCAGTAAATAATAACCATTAGCGATAATTATCCACTTCGATCGGTTGACTTGAAGCTGGATTCAGATGAAAAGCTAACTTCATCTTTTTTATTATTTTGAAATCACTGAAGGTATGGATTTTTGCATTCAGCCTTATTGGTCTCATGCCACTCGCAGAACGCGTGAGCTTCCTCACAGAGTAAGCAACTCTCTCTCTCTCTCTCTCTCTCTCTCTCTCTATATATATATATATATATATATATATATATATATATATATATATATATATATCCGTCCGTCTCTCTCTCTCTGATCTCTCTCATATGTTGAATCCTTTCTCTGTTTCTACAGGCAAATCGCTTTCTATACAGGCCCAACAGGTATGACATCATGCAGTGGAATGATCAAGAAGGCTTTTCTTACTTTCCCCATTTAGAATCAAAAGCACTAAATGGAAATTGACGGGAAGGTTAATTACCATATGCACATATAAATTATTGAAGACACGAACCCGCTTGATTTCTTCATTCATTCTGTAAAGAGTGCTAACTCCCCGAGGTAGCGATTTTGTTGACTTGTTGAGATCGAATATCGCAGTGGGAGGCTTCCTGAATGCGACGTGCGGCAATGCCACCGAACTCATAATATCAATGCTAGCTCTGGCGAAGGGGAAGATGAAAGTGGTCAAGTCCTCCCTACTAGGCTCCGTGCTCTCCAATCTGCTGCTCGTCCTAGGCACCTCTTTGTTTCTTGGAGGGCTAAAGAATGTGAGCAAGGAACAGAAATTCAATAAAGTGCGGGCAACAACTATTTCTGATTGATACGATATGACTCCCTTCTCTCTCTTTTCTCTCTCTCTCTCTCTCTCTCTCTCTCTCTCTCTCTCTCTCTCTCTCTCTCTCTCTCTCTCTCTCTCTCTCTCTCTCTCTCTCTCTCTCTTATATATGTGTATGTATATATGGTTCCCTGGTTTGAATTCCCACATTTTACAGACGCAATCGGGGGCGAGTTGCAGTCTTCTGCTGATGGCGTCGCTCTGCCAACTTTTACCATTAATCTTCAGCTATTGTGCGAGAAGTGGATACGTTCCAGAGAGATCTCCCTTGCATCTGTCCAGAGTAGGAAGCATCCTTATGCTGGTCGCGTACATGGCGTATCTAGTCTTCCAGCTGAAAACACAGACTCAGTTGTTCGAACCCAAAGATGATCAGGTGACGGCCACGCGCTAGTTCAAATAATTTTTTCTTTAAGGCCAACACCATTTATTTAGTTAATTGATCCTTTAGAATTAGTAATTCAGTGAATAACCAGTCTGGTCTCTTGTAGATCAATATGATTATGAACTCAAAATCTTGATTGCATGACTACAGGAGATTGAAGACGATGATGATGATGTTACTGGTGAAGAACCATCCATTGGATTGTGGAGTGCCATAGCTTGGTTAGTGGGAATGACAGCCATCATCTCTATTCTCTCGGAGTTCGTGGTTGGCACCATTGAGGTTCTCTCTCTCTCTATCGACATATATATATATATATATATATATATATATATATATATATATATATATATATATATATATATATATATATATATGTGCGTGTGTTGACCCGTGTGCGCATGTTCTTAGACAAGCAATGTCTTACATTTTGATATATTGGAACCAGGATGCATCAGAATCATGGGGCTTATCTGTAAGCTTTATCAGCGTCGTCCTGTTACCAGTTGTTGGAAATGCTGCAGAACACGCAGGATCCATTATATTCGCATTGAAGAACAAGCTGGTAACTAGATTTATGTCAGCACGTGCTCTCTCTCTCTCTCTCTCATTAGCTGCCTGTATCTCTCTCTCCCTCGTAGTGATCCGTTCCCTTTGCAGGATATCTCTTTGGGAGTTGCGATGGGTTCCGCAGCTCAGATTACTTTATTCCTGGTAAGCAAAAAGTTAAATAAATGTGCACACATACGCGAGTACGGAGTATCCAAACATAGCATTACTGTAAACTACGAGCGAGCAGAAACTTAGAACGCAAGCATACATATTTGGTCTCATCTTAGTTTTGAGAGCCTCTCCTGCCAGTGGTGCATCCAAGTCTTAATTTAAACAACCATGCCTACATACAAATGTATTGACATCACGTATTCTGATTTAGACAACAACCATCCCTTACAACGCATATGTGACTATCTTCAAAGGCTAAATAGAAGAGGAATGAAAAGGTCTCTCTTGAAACAGATGTAAGATGTTCATGTGAAATTAATGGATCACAACATTTTATTGAAACTGTTTCCTGTTGCTGTGTTTCTGAAACGGCACCTTAGTTGAAAACGTTGGAGATGACGTTTATTAAGGCCTTCAATACAATAAGAATCAGCGGCCATGAGCCCCTTCTGGTACCTTCTTGTAGCCATTAACTCTCAAACTGCACGTACTATGTAGCCCTATCATCGGCTTTGGTGTGTGCTTACTGGTTCATCTGTTAATTACCTGCAGATTCCCTTAAATGTGATTGTGGCTTGGATAATGGGCATCGGGATGGACCTTGATTTCAAGCTCCTAGAGACAGCTTCCTTCTTGTTGACGATTATCATCGTAACGCTCATTCTGCAGGATGGTGCATCACACTATTTGAAGGGATTGGTTCTGCTGCTTTGCTATTTCATGATCGCAGCCACTTTCTTCTTACTTCACACCCCATTACTTAGTAAGTACACATTCCGTCTCTAGTGAACTCAGAACTAGCTGTTGTCACTCGACAGACCGTTTAAGAACAGGGTTTTCATATACTGTTGCCTATATTTGTTTGGTTGATTAACTATTTCATGATAAATTTCATGCAGACGAGGGGAAATTGCCCACAGCGCATGCTCAACAATCACTCTATGAGGACGTCACGATGTAAGAGTAGCTTATTTCTTCGTCGAACCAAATTAAGAGTGGCTTAGCTCGACAGTTTCATCAGTGCAGCTGAAATAAGCTGCTGCAACGTATTTCAATTCACAATCTGAAGAAGCGTTTCAAAAGCCTACATTGTGGATAAGACGATGCACGGACAATCTGTTTCTTCTTTTTCTTTAATTGACTATCTTGTACGTAACCATGTACCTATGTAAATATATAATCAAACCCAGTACGAACTGTTTTCTTGCAGTCTGCAGGTTGTTCTTGTATTTGTTTTTCTATTGGAAGTTCCATTTATTGTTCAAGATTGTATCCTAAAAGTATTATGCGGAACGATCGAACAAACACAATTTTAAACTGGATTTAGGACTTTCTATTTGATGAAAACTGGATTTCTAGAGTTCTTGTTGAAGAAATTAAGCAAATTTTTGGTGGAAATATTCCCAGTTTTCATTAAGTGAATATGGATATAGCACAATCCCATCCAAAAAGGTATAAATTAATTTAATTCTTTCTTTGTGTTTGAAGTCGATATACTTGTCAATCATGCCTCTGCTAATGCTGTACAGCTTGACTCTATTTCTGTTAATATTTGTGAAGATGGATTTCCTACATGTTCTCGAAACATGAAAAATGACCAGTTATTGTAATGACGAAAATTAGATGCTTTGGAAACAAATGTGTTAAATAATGAGCTATGGTTTGAAGTGATTTTGATTTGCCGTATAAATAACTCTATTGAATTGTAAAAAGATTGTTTCACGAGTCCTAAATCATATAAATTTAGATGACGAGAAGTACAAACCGTGTTGTACTAATAATAGTATTTAGTAGTATATTTTAAGGACAAGATTGCAGGAATATTAAGATTGAATATAGGTAGTGATGTTGTTGGCAATTCAAATTCTATTTCTCATAATCTTGACAAAAATATTAAAATTTGGTCAACCTTCAATGAAATAGATAAATTCAAGTGGCAAAGGTAAAGCTTTTTTTAGCTTTTTCTCTCAAAAAGATAAAAACTTCATGAAACAAATGTTAAAGGGAATTATTTAGACCAACATATAATTAAAGAATAATACAAGTTAAAAATATATAAAATATGGTTGCAAATCGACCACCTTACCATCGCCAGGAGATATAGCGTTTCGTTGTCGAAAGGAATGGTTTGTGTTTGTTCTTCAGCCACATTAATCCCTACCACAAACATCCTCATGCATACAAAAAAACATTTTTCTCATGCAGAAAATTACTCCATTTATTATTATTCTATTCTCTTTCATCTTCATCTAAGAGGAAGAATGGAGAGAAAAGAAGAAAAAGATTGAACGGAGACAACTAGTCTGTGACATATCTATATTGAGCCAAAGTAAAGTTCACTCGAAATTTTGAAAATCAACTTAAAATCTATAGCCCATAATAGGATCTATGAGCAATAATACACAGTTCACCCATCCATTGAATGAGCTATTCGCCCCACCCAAAAAGAGTTCTTAGATATGCCACTGCAAACAGTCACTGTTCCCTCTCAAGGCAATCAGGAAATTGTGTATCCAACATCATTTAGCTATGACTGCCAGCTTGATTCTTTAATGAAAAGAAAGATTTTTTCTTTCCTATGGAAGTCGAACTCCCCATCAGCTGCAACAGCAGTAGAGCACCCTGCTCAACGCTCGCTCTGGGTGCCAATATATATTTAGATGGCAGCGCACGAAAAGCAGTAACATATACATAATTTTGGAACGTGGCCTGTATTTCTCTCTTTTTTATTCTAAGGGAGCGTCCCTGCGCACCAGACACATGAGCAACCCTGATTACCGGGGCAATCTTGACGCTCCAAATACAAAAGCATGGAAGTTGGTTAAAGCCAATAAAAACAGATCAATGTGCGGTCTTGATGTTTAAGCATTAGGATAGATAGTGCTTAAAAAGGGAAAAGATTTCCTGATTCGCAGTGCTTGTTAGGTCGCTGTTCTTTAACAGTAAATTAATCTTTTTGGCACTGGCTTCCCCCAAACCCCACCACGCATTCGAATTCGTTAATACGCAAAGCAGAAGCACTCTTGGTGGAGCCAGGACTGCGCAAGCACCCACTGAATCCATTGGGCATTGTGGGTACTGTCCTGTATGGTTAGGGCCGACAAATAAGTTTTCGAAATGAGAAAGTTAGATATCGATCTAATTTTATCTCTTTTGAACATATTAGCTAAGTTAGAAACGAGGAAATCAATCTTACTCTCATTGTTGTATAAATCATATTTATAATTTTTTGTAGAAATATTACTTAGAGGGCTTTACCTAACTCAACTTGTCTTTCGCTTAAAGGAGTACTATTTTTTTTTGGTAGTGATTGGATCTTGTCCACCATTGAGACTATCCGCTCATACTCAATCAATCATTGTTCTTCGGTAGCATAAGTATAATAAGATTGTTCTTGATGATTTTTCAAATACCCGCATAACGTTCAAACTTACCCTCATCCTTTAGAAAAAGAGTGATTTTTTTTTTTTGTATGAGCTAAATTAAGCTAAAACTATAAAGAAATCATTAGCCCTGCAAATGTCCCTTAATTTAGCCCTCATCCAATTATCAACCTTGAAAAGCTGGTTTAGGTAAAAAGTTTTTAAAGGTACCATTCAACCAGTTAATTAAAGAACTAAGCCAAGCTGAATATATCATGTTCATAATAGAACTCCTCGAATGCTTGATTGGTTCAAGCGGTTCGGAACTTACTCTCTCTTTTAAGCTTCGAGCTTGAGTCGTATGAACGGAAAAAACCAATTCTAGGAAAGCTTTACATCATAGTAGGTCAACCCAACTCGAATAGGATTATGGGCATAGCTCATCGGCAAGGGGGTCTGTCAAAAGATCAAGGTTTCAATACCCCAGGTGGGTATCGGATACGGGTCTACCCAGACATGACCGATTGCAGTTAGCTTAGAACTTAGAATAATAACTGTACCGATGTGTTTGGTTACGGTTCTAGAACCATTAGTTTTGGAACGGTTTCAGTTTGAATTCGATGTTGCTTGAAACCGATACTTATATTAGAAATTTTGACAAATATAAGAAAAAAAAAACAGAACCCACAGTTTAGAACTATGGGTTCCGATTTAGTTTCGCTTCCGGTTTCACTGATTTCAGATTCGGTTCCTAAACCCGGGTCGGATTAGGAACCGACCATGTCTAGGTGTGCCTAACACATCCTGCCTAAAAAGAAGAAAAGCTCCACATCGAGCCAGTCTGGAGCCGAACCAAGTTCAACCACGATCGGCTCGGTTCATTTACCAGCTTGTGCGAGGATAGATGGCTAGATTTTTGGGATGCGGTGCGCAGCAATAAAACGAGCATGGGCGCGCACATTATGAAGACAACCAGCGGGAGCCCACACTCTCTCTCTCTGCCTCGATGAGAGAAGGCGTGCTGCAATGGCAGCAAATCCCGGCGTTTCAACCGTTACGATGTCGTAATTCAGGAGACTCCGAACCCCACTTATCGTCATCGGCGTCGGGAGCGTCAGACGTCCAGAAGAACAACGGCGGAGTTGGGGGCTTCGCTTCTCTTCTCCTCGATAAAGAGGCGATGAAGAAGAGGAAGGGGAGTGATTTCCCCAGTACGGAGCAGTTGCTGAAACACCCATTGGCTTTGCTGACTTTCGTTCCAAAGGACGTCGCCCTCTTCTCCGCCGGCGCCTTGGCCGGAGCCGCTGCCAAGACCCTTACCGCGCCTCTCGATAGAATCAAGCTACTCATGCAGGTGCTCTTCTGCTGCCTTCTTCTGTAAATCCCCAATTCTGTTTTAACGCGGTTGTTTCTCCTCTTTCCCCCTGTTGCTTGTTTTAGTTTTGCTCCTTTTCTTTACTTTTTTCCAAATTGCTTTATGGTATCCTGTTACTCCAGACTCACGGTTTGCGGATTGTAGAAGGCGGCGGAAGGAAAGGCATTGGGTTCCTTGAGGTGGGCTTGTGCTTTTGTCTCTTTCAAGTTGATAGGGTGATAGATTATCATATGCTTCTCAATATTCTCTAAAACGCTTATGTGAAATAGTTTGCATTTTATATGGTGAACTTCGTATAGGAAATAGAACAACATGAGGCTTAGTTGCAGCACATAAACAACAAAAGCCAGTCTCTTGCGGAAGTTGGCTAAATTTCCAAGGTCATGTTGTCTATCAAGTTCTTCGCCTTGTTTTACGTTTTCCTTTTGAATTTGTAACATGAGTAGTGATTGTATACATCGTGGAGAGGCGAGCCCAATTATGGACTAAAGAGCAGATACTGAAATATAATTAAATCTTAGCTTCTTCCTTGGGTTGGGGTAAATCCACATGGTATTGGGTGACTTGTGGAAAGGAAAAAAAAGGAAATGGAAATAAACGTTTTCTCTTCCATTTTAGTACCATGTCAAGTGTACTTTAACTTTATCATAAGCATTTATTTGCTTCTAGTATTTGTTTTGTGAACTCAAATCAAATAATGAATGAGAAAGCACGTATTTAATGCATGAATTTTGATATATGATTTTTTAGTGGAAAGGAATTGGAATATAGTTGCTTTAACTTCTTAGGTTAAGTTTCCTAATTAGAGGTCATCTACTGATGATGATATTGGTTTTGCATTATCAGGCCTTGACAGTGATAGCAAAGGAAGAAGGTATAAAAGGTTACTGGAAGGGTAATCTTCCTCAGGTATATGTGAAATATGAATCAGCGCTTCATTGAACAGAAATGCAATTTCAGCATCAAACCATGATTCTTTCTCTGCTCTGATTTTCAGGTCATACGCATTGTTCCATATAGTGCCATACAGCTGTTCTCGTATGAAGCATACAAGGTACTACACTCATATTGGAGGAGCAGACCTATCTTGTGAAAGAAAGCTGTGGACATGTTTCTTTCCTTTCTTTAGATCATCATTCCTATTAGTTAATAGCAACTTTGTGAGAGCTCTTCCAAAGGTTTTCATTTGAACATGGTCGATGTTTAGTTAGCAGTAAAAGTTTAATCGGTTCTCTACTTTTGCATGTTCTACTTCTTGTTTAACGTTTTTTTCTCTTAAAATATCATCTTCTGTATACCTCCTTCTATAATGTTGTTTTATCACTAGACTAGATTCTCTAGCTGTATAAGGCGTATACTGATTGAAGAAAATGCTTAAGCTGTAACAACCTTAGAACTTGAAAACTAAAACTTTATCATTCTTTTTAGAGAAATTAGCAGCCTTGAAACATTTAGAGATTGAAATCTCTCAAAACGATGTTCTGCATCACATCTACTATACTTCTTTCTATTTGTTCTCGTGGCTATGGTAGTTAAAATTCTGCAACGCATCTTAACTTTTAATATTATGTTTACAACCAAGAAACTCCAGGATTGAGAAAATATAATAAAACCTATATTTAGAAGTTCCAAGCCAATGAAAAACAATGAAATTTTTCCTACTCAACCAACATGGATAACCTTTTTGTGAAGTTTCTTAATTATGAGACTAATGAGTACATTTAAGAAACTTTTCAGCTTGCATAGTTCTGGACGACTGTTCAGATTATGATTATCATGTGCATTCATTTCTTGTGACTTCATTTTTCTTCTGTTTATAGCATTATGCAAACTCCGCCCATGTAAGGGATCACCCTTGCATGGCCAGTCCCAAGCCCGGATAAAGGAGGAGGGTTGCGTTAGGCTTCTGACAGCCAGCGTAAAACTATATCATACTTATTTACCATGGATTCTACAGATTGTGATAGGGCTCTGTGGAAACAAAGAGTCCATGTAGCCGACCCCATCTAGTATGGGAAAAGGCTTAGTTGTAGTAGTAGTTGTTATTATAGCATTATGCAATGCTTGTCTTATTCTTTTCCATTGATTAGTCCTCACAATTTTTGCATGATACTATCAACGAAGAAGCTAATTAATATTTTGTTGCTGTCATTTTCTGTAGAAACAGAAAAAGTAAATCTTTCAATAGAGACTAACACTATGATACTGTGTGGATAACTTTGTTTTAGTCTTGTCCCATAAGTAGGGTTTTACTTCTCAGTGACCAGCAGTACGGATTTATGGTTGATTTCTTCTTGTAGAAATTTATAAAAGGCAAGGAGGAAGAGCTGTCTGTTGTTGGCAGATTAGTTGCAGGAGCATGTGCTGGCATGACAGCCACTCTTGTATGTTGCACAGACGTTCTTCAGAAGTCAGTCTTTTCCCTCCAATGTCTATTTCTTAATTTTCCTTGTTCCCTTAACAGGTAACATATCCCTTGGATGTTCTAAGATTAAGGTTGGCGGTTGAGCCAGGCTGCAAAACAATGACCCAGGTTTCTATTGTGGAGTAGATATCTGCAACTGTTTTCCTGGTTGAGAATTTTAGTTGTAATCTTGCTTCTTTCTTTCCAGGTACTTCTTTTACTTAGAGAAATGTAAAATTCATTTCAGGTTGCTCTGAATATGTTAAGAGAAGAAGGCATATATTCACTATATGGTGGTCTTGGACCGTCTCTTCTGAGCATAGCTCCCTATATTGCCGTCAACTTCTGTATTTTTGACTTGTGAGATTACATTTTGTGAACCATATATTAGTGTGTAACCGTGTACCAATGCAATTTTAAGTAGCTTGCTATTAAACCGGTACTACTGTTAATAGGTTGAAGAAGTCTCTTCCTGAAAAGTACAAGAAACGAACCGAGTCATCGTTTGCAACTGCATTGCTGTCAGCAACTCTTGCTACTTTCATGTGTTACCCATTAGACACCGTCAGAAGGCAAATGCAAATGAAAAGCTCACCGTACAACAGTGTGCTTGATGCATTTCCAGGTAATGTAATTTGAGTTTTAGTTCTCTACCAGACAGTTCACACGATAAAAACCTATCACTTAGCATAGTTTCATGTGCTCTATATATGAAAATTATAAGTTGTCTGACTTGAGAATAGATTTGATCTTTGTGCATGTGAATTCTTGTGCCACGTGACCCGTTTGATTACTATTTTAGTCAGAACCCCTAAGAAAAGATGGCTCACCTGGGCAGGGCTTTCATAGGAAACCATTGAGTTGACATCCTTTGAATTGAAGGAGATCATGAGTTCGATACTGCGTTCTGTTTATCGTTTATCTGGAAGGGGAGTGCCAGATTTCAGTTGCCTATCAGGAAAGAAAACCTTGATACAAGGTTTTCTTTTTTCTATTTTCCAGTGTTCTTTTCCCATTCATGTGTATTGGATGAGTTATTCCTTTTGATACATTAACCTATTTGCAATTGTCCGTAATTGATTTGTTATAACTTATAAAGAAACTTGATATGATTTTCTTATTTGAAAATTATGAGACTATTGAAATCTCGTGATCACAGAGCATCAGGTATTCTTTGTGACAAGAAGATACCATTAAAATTAAAAGGTAAATATTATAGAGCAGCAGTTAGGCCTGCCATGTTTTATGGTTCTGAGTGTTGGGCAGTTAATCATCAACATGTACAAAAGATGTCTGTGACAGAAATGAAGATGTTGAGATGGATGAGTGGTCATACAAGAAAAGACCGTATACATAATGAGGTTATTAGAAACAAATTAGGAGTGGCACCAATAGAGGATAAAATGAGAGAACATCGTTTAAGATGGTTTGGACATATAGAAAGAAGATCAAAAGAAGAACCTGTAAGAAGGTTAGAAAACCTAAATTTGGAAAGTATTAAAAGAGGTAGAGGACGACCACAAAAGTGTTGGAAAGAAACAATAAAGAATGATCTAGCTTATTGGGAGTTAACTGCTAACATGGCACACGATAGAGATCTGTGGAAACAAAGAATCCATGTAGCCGACCCCGTCTAGTATGGGAAAAGGCTTAGTTGTTGTTGTTGTTGTTGTTGTTGTATTGAAATCTCGTGATCATGATCGACGTGCAGGAATTGTAGCACATGATGGACTTATGGGGTTGTACAGGGGTTTTGTGCCAAATGCTTTGAAAAATCTACCCAACAGCAGGTTATTTTGGTGTATCATGGTCGTTTGTGATTTAAACTTTTGCTAAGTTAAAGAAGGCCTTATATGCGCCATAATTTTCTTGCAGCATCCGCCTAACTACGTTTGATGCAGTGAAAGGACTCATTGCAGCAAGTCAGAAGGAACTTCAGAAATTGATGGAAGAAAACTTAGAAGGGATCAATGGTCGGTGATGCATTCTTGTATGTTATCATTCTTTTGGAATGCTGCTATTCAGTTGTCTAGATTATTCATGTTTTCCAATGGCCTTTGTAATTGATTTTATGCAAATCCCAAATGGATCTGCAATTTTCTGCTGTATGATTGTAGTTTTTTGTTCTGGAGAAGATGAAACTCTCTGGTATCAAATCTCCTGGTACTTTGCAGTGTGGTGGAGCTTTTGGTGCACAAATTTTTTGAATTATAGGCGGAAGCACTTGTGCTTCGGGAGTTATTTTGTATAATATTATTTATTAGACATAAGTCCTGATGATGATTACTTGGGTATCATATAATCGAAAGCAAACTTTCAAATCCCTATGTACATGATTGTAGTTCTATTTGCAAGGAATCAGGTGCATATAAGCGGCTCTAGGCTAAAGGATATACAATGGGGTCCTCGATGTAATGATATTACAATGGGTGCGGAACCAGTACACTGGGGAAGTCAAGATAACGTACACCTTTCACCGGTTTTGATCCTGTCATAGAGTAATGGATGTGACGAAAGACATCCATTTTTCCCCTGGGCAGGTATTGTACAGACCAACTTAACTCATGTACTAAAGAGCGTTGGTTAACCCCGGTTTCTAACGCTAGGTCAGTTCCACAAGTTATCTGGATACACACACACACACACACACATATATATATATATAGAGAGAGAGAGAGAGAGAGAGAGAAACATGGTACATGCTAGTATACTTAGGTACTAATAAATTTAAACAAAACAACCATTCCTTTTGGATGATAAGAATGGTTGAAACCGATTTGGGATTTGCAAATCAACCTGTTCAGCTCCAAATGCGGTTGAAGACTCCCGCCGAACTGATCGAACCCAAACCGAAGGCCCCCTATGGTTGGTCCTGGTTCCACCTATTGAGGAACCAAACAGGAGATGGCTGCCGCTTCCAAGGTTCCATTCTAAAACTTTCAGTTATTTTTCAATGAAAGTGAAACGAGAGGGGGCTGGTTCGGTTCCAGTTTCAGGTTTTAGTGGGACAGTAACAACCCGTTTGGAACCGATGGTCCCAGATTACCCGGAATCAAGCAGGTCTATCCACTAGCATGAACCTTGGGATACATTCTCATTAATATCAAGTATTAATCATGATGTAAACAGACAATGATCTTAACGAGATACAATGCATTAATTGTGTATTTTATAATCATATAGAATTTAAATATCAAAGTTTCTTTTGTGTTTGAAAGTTTGGTGCTAGATGATGCTGGTGGAGGGACTGAAGGATCTGCAATTGGAGGATCTTAATCAAAGACAAAGTTGCTTCAAGGGTTACGCTTTGAGGGTAATGTTAGACACTTTTTGTTTTAAATTACTGTGCATATGTTGATAATAGTATATGTATCTTGTTGGTGGCTTTAAACCGCCAGTTCCGGTTTGTCCGGAACCAGGAATCGAAACAGAAGTGGGATCCAACTGGTTCAGGTGCCAGTTTGAAACCATCAGTTTCGATTTAGGTCCGAAGCTGAAAAATATTTAAAGTTTCTGAATTTTGAAAATTTGTTAAAAATATGAAACCGCCGGTTCACGATTCACAGAAGCTAGAACCGTACTGGGTCCTCCCTAGTTCCAATCTGATTTCGGTGGTTCCGGTTTGGTTCCAGTTTGGAACCGGCCTTGTATAGCACGATCCGCATAACCAAAATAGATCATGGTCAAAATCAATCTATATGGTTCAATCTATATGGAATAAACATTTACACTGATGCGGTTGGTAGGGGATGTCCAAGATGGCCCTGCCAGTTCCCACCTCTTTTTTCATTATCATCTCTTTTCATATTTCCCTCCATTAATTTCTCTCTCTCTACACACACATAGAGAGAGAGGGGGGTAGCAGGGTTGGTGTGCTCAAATCTACTGAAAAACCTTCACCATTTGATTAACCGGATGAATATTTCAAGTCAAAGTGCCATTGTACTTTGTATTTAATGTACGCATGTTAAATATTTTTTCTTGATCACCTCAATCATTAATCTCAAAAATCTTGAAATGATAAAGTTATGTGTGTGTGTTGGGGAGGAGGGGGGTGTATCTAATATTCATATGAATAAAGTGTACATGTAAAAGTATAAATATACTTTTTATTTTTTAGATTTAAATTTTAATCATAAAAATAAGCGGTTAAAATTTGTTTAGCATATTTTAATTCATACATATATAAAAGTCTTTTTTTCATATTTCTTATTCTTATATGATAACAATTAACTCATATATATATATATATGTGTGTGTGTGTGTGTGCATGCACACATATGTGTTTGTGAGAAAGAGAAATTAGATACCAGTTAAGACAAGTGTGTCAGGTGAGGGCATCTTAACTCCACACACGAACCCGAACCTGACTGGGTCGTGTCAATGTTGCTATCCCTAAAGAAGGATCACATCGGGGGGACTGAAGAAATAAAAGGGTAAATCATTTAAAAGGGTTTTAGCACAACCTGACGACGCTATATCTATAGCACTGCCACCAGTGTTGTTCAAAGGGAAAAGTATGCATTTTGTTTGTATCCCATCTGCCATTCACTTCCAAACCCCACAAATCAATATAATATCAAACATAAAAATTTATTAAATTATCTATAAAAAAGAGTATCACGAAAATGTGTATATATATACATATTCATGATACTTTTTTTACAAACCCGACACCGTCCGACCCGACCCCAAATGTATTGGGATTGCCATCCCTTAGTTAGATATGGGTTCCAATCACAATATATTATTTTATTTAATTATGTAACATTTATCTAAACATAGCCAGTTAACCTATGGAAATCAGGAATTAAGATTAACTCAGTTTCGGTTTCGGTTTCAGTTTGAAACTAATTCTGGGTTTCAGTTCAAGTTCTATACTGCTCAAAATTGAATAAGTGCGAAAATTTTGAAATTAAAGAAAATGAACCAAAACAGTGTGGGTTGGACTATTAGTTTCAGTTCTGGCTGGATTAAGGTTCCATCAAAGGTGGAATGAAAACCGGACCAGGTGATCTCAATTTCGGATCCAGTTTGATAAATTCTGATTCCAACTGGTTTTCGACCCGAATCGGTTCTGAAACAGCGACCCAAAGGGGTGGTAAATTGGGAGGGAGTGACGTCAGGGAGAGGGTGCGGAGATGGCATGAGACGGGCGGCTGGAGGAGCAGTTGTGGGCCGGGTGGTCTTATCGTAACTAAAACAAAACAAAAGGTGGATGGCGGAGGCGGTGACTTGAAGGCCAAACCAATGGGCAGATGCTTATCCGGTTTTCCTAAGAAGGCAAACCCCCGGACCGAAGGTTTTCTTCCTTCTTTGGTGTAATTTAAGTCTGTTTTTGTGTGTGTGTGAGAGAGAGGGGGTAAGGTCATCGTCATCACTCCCTGTGGCTAGTTTGATCGGCTGGGAGGACTGTAGCGCAGGTTAGGGCTTCTGCTCTGCGTTGTCCCTACCTCCACGTGCCCCTTATAGAAGGCTTTTCTTTCTTCCTTCAGAGAGAGAGAGAGAGTTGGTTTCCTTTCCTAAGGTGTCTTGTTTCCGATGATCGGAAATATGGGTTTGAGAACACATTAAAATCCGGAGAGTTGTTTTTTTGAGAGATAGATAGAAAGAGAAGCGCAGAGAAAGGGAGAGAGAGGCAGAGGCGATGCGCAAATCCTTCAAGGATTCACTCAAAGCTCTGGAAGCCGATATTCAGCATGCCAATACCTTGTAAGGCTCCAATACAACCCTTAATCGCCGCCTTTTCTCGTTATTTTTATTTATTTACCTTGATTCTTCTTCTGAGTTTTTCCATATATAACAGAATATGCTAAATGATGACGGCAGACCCATGTTTTCTAAGTTATCGCTTTGATTAGTTTTCTTCAAGACGCGTTTGTCTTTTTTCTTAAGTGTCAGCCTTTCAGTGTTAGGGGTTCTTTTTAACACACGCCCGATAACGTTTGGTGTTCAATGAGATAAAGAGTAGTTGGTTACACCAACAATCCCTCTCATAGAACTTAACTTTGATATTCCACGTTCTTTTCGTCCTACTTCGAGCTTCCATTTACTTTATGGGCTCAATTTGTTCTCTATGCCAACATTAGCTTTTCTGAAAATTAAGGCGGTTTGCTTGTTATTGCTGTTTCCCTTGATTTCATATGTAATCTCGATGATTAATGTGATCAGCATTTTGTTGGCACGCTGTTTTTGCATTGAAAATGCCGTGCTCTTGCGTAAAATTTGACGAGTTGGTTCTAGTTGTAACTGGACCATCTAATGGGACCACACAGGGCATCCGATTATCCAAGGGAATACGATGGGGCATGCCTTCAGATGAGACTATCATACAGTCCTGCCGCTCACTTTTTCCTTTTTCTAGTGCAATGGACAGACTGCAATTTTGCTGGTGCTCTAGGATTGATCAGAATTCTGATTTACAAGGTCGGCCAATTTTCTTTGGTTTCTTTTTGCACTTTGGTTTTTACTTATATTAATCAAGTTGTGCATTCGATTCCCTCAGTTTTTGAATGGTTCCTTCCAAGTCTTTTTTATATCATGCAAATCATAGCCCCTCTTATCCGTTAATCTGGATTATGTCTTTCAGGTCTATGTCGATGGGAAAACGACACTGTCTGTGCATGAAAGAAGAGCCAGCCTCAGGGAGTTTTATGGTAAGGCATCTCAAAGAAGAGAACCTTCTCTTCGTTGATTGTACTTGGTGGGTTGGTATTTTACATTAAGGTTTTGAATTGGCAAGTGTGATATTTCCTTCTTTGTTGCAACTCGAAAGAGGGATCAGTGATGTAGAAGATAGGAAGCAGAGGGAAACTTGCAAACAGAAGTATAAAAGAAAAGATGAGGAAGAGAGGGGGAAACTTTCTGAACTTGATATTGAGAGGGAGGAGGAATGTGGAATTTGCATGGAGATGAACACCAAGGTTGTTTTACCAAATTGCAACCACGCTCTGTGCATGAAGTGCTATCGAGATTGGTATGCCAAACTCCTGTTTCTTCTGGGATGATTACTCTTTATTGCTTCCTAAATTCCTGATCAATCATCACCAGATATAAGAGTTTGTTGCTTTTGTACATGGAACGCTGCTTTCTTGATTGGATGAAAAGAAATTGGTTGTCTTTTCCTTTCATACCGTGTGTGCGAGAGCGCAGAGTCACACTCATATGTGTCCTGTAAGTCTGTATGCAGCATGACCTTACAAAGTCTTCGGTAGAAGCTAATGTTGTTATCCTGAATGCTGCAGGCGAGCACGGTCACAGTCGTGCCCCTTCTGCCGCGGTAGTTTGAAGAGAGTAGACTCCACTGACCTTTGGATATACACTGATGGCCGTGAAATTGTTGACATGACATCATTTTCCAGGGAGAACCT
The DNA here is from genome assembly GCA_036023115.1 of Brasenia schreberi. Classification (NCBI taxonomy): domain Eukaryota; kingdom Viridiplantae; phylum Streptophyta; class Magnoliopsida; order Nymphaeales; family Cabombaceae; genus Brasenia; species Brasenia schreberi. The sequence continues at coordinate 1,562,477 of JAYKKT010000058.1, read as the reverse complement.
GAGAAGGCTATTTATATACATAGATAAGCTGCCACTTATGGTTCCAGATTCAGTTTTTCTTTCATACGATTCTCATATCAGATGATTGTGGTAGTAGTTGTGGAGCAGTACCATGTGCTTTCTAATATTTGTCCACAATTTGATTTGGCTGATGCCGTTGGTCCTGGAATAGTTACTGGCTGATCATGGATCTTGGTGTAGCTTTCTTGTAACTTCTAAGCAGTATGTGCAAGGAGCTGTATTTAATGTATAGGTAGTATTCCATGTTTAAACATGTAAATTCTTTTCCTCTGGTCCACTCGTTTATGAAGAAATTGACTTGGTGATTCCCATGCATTTTGCTTTTCATGTATTTTTTGGCATTTTGTTGTAGATTTGTATATCAGGATAATGATTGCAGACCTAGGTAATGCTAATGAATCTTGGGATTTCAGTGAGAAATTTAATCTTCTTAGGACCTGCTAGATGAGAAATCAATAGATAGATTAGCTGGTTACCTCACACTGGATGTCACTACTGAATAATAATCAGATCAGATTCAGGGAAACTTGGGCAGACTAATGCCAGAAGCATTTTGATGCCGTTGCTTGGAAAGATGGCGGTTTGAGCTCCATTTTCTTCTTCAGTTATAGTGGATTATCATCGCATACTGATCAAATAAGGTCCACTTTTTCCTAAAGAGGAAATGAGTTTCACCTTCTTTCTGATTCAATGCTTGATAGGCAAACCATTTCACAGTGGGTTGTGACCGATCATTCCCGTATTGGATCAGTTTTCAGCCATATAGTTATTGGTGTGTTCATGCATAAGGTGATGCGCACAAGCAAATTTCACTGGATCCTTTTAGGTGGTAGTTTCAGGTGAAATTCCTTCTGATGACGGATTATATATTCAGGTTTCCTGTTCACTGTCCTTTGAGACATTATCTTCTGCACGCTTCGGCGAAGATCGTACCAAATTGTCATAGATCTCACCTTCCATGAAAGCTCGTTACCACTCGAAAGAAAAGCTCAAAATGTACATCTGCTTGAGATAATTTAGTCATGCTAAATCCCTCTTAGTGCAATGGCGAGCAATTAAGAATCTTCCTTTCCCTCTTTTGACTCCTCACGTTTTGATTAGTTCCTTCTGTGACTTTTAACAATTTGGTTTTCTGAATGCATTTCCAAAGGACTTAAAACACTTGTAAGTGTTTATATTACTAGCTTGTGTCAATGGTGAAAGCATTTCTTGTTCTATAGTGTATTGTTGGAGAGTGTTGCCACATTGGCTATACATGAGATTGCTTATACATGATATGCGTGAATCTCGATTTTGACAACTAGGTCTTTTCTCTTTCCTTTTTGTTGTTGTGTCATGGGGAGGTTCGACTCAGCTTAAGGTCAGGAGGGAAAACAAGGTAGCAGCCTCCTAGATGAGGCGAACTAGTGCATCACCAAGTGAACTCGTGACCTGAAAGATCCTTTCAAAGCCAGTACCTGGTCAAGTGTGAGAAATTTGTGGCAGCATGAGGAAGCAAATGTATTTCAGACACCTAAGGCATTACGGCATCATCATGATCTCTTCCGGTATTTATCACTTCATTCAGCTTATTCTATCATAACGAAACATGGTTGCGCTTTTTTTTTAGAGATTGTGTATTGGTGCATCTAAATTTAGTGGTGTGTGATTTTCTTCCAAAGATCAACTCCCCTTATTGAGATTATTTGTGTTTGAAGACAAAATTTGCTGACAATCATGGCGGCAAAATTAAGATGGTTCTATATATTGAAATTTCACATTGCTGTCCATCTTAAAAGGGTCCTAGCCTTCAGGGAAACCAAGAATCATGATTGAGACGAGGGATCGTTCAGCTTCCAGTCGCTCAGCCCCCTGTAACCTCTTCCTCTCGATCCCCTCTCTTCCTCTTTCTCTCCTTCTCTATCTCCACCTAGGGTGATACAGAGAGGGCGGGAATAACGAGAGGAATGACTTCTTTGTACCTTAGGGTGGTTGTGCATCTTCATGCCATTTGGCTCCGCTCTCTTCCTCTTCATTCTCTCCATCTTCTCTTTTCCTCTTCTGGGAGGGCACAATGGCTGGAGTAATTTTGGCTTGTGAGAGGGCTTCTAGTGTCTTGGTGGGTTCTATTGTGCTTGATTTGGTTTCCGGGAAGTTGTTTGCATTACTGATCATTAGTGGAGAGTTTCATTGTGGGGGGTTGCCTTGCCAAGATGACGGCCGTCAGTGTACTTGTTTTTGTCTGTTATAATGTATTATTTTTATATTTCATGTTGGGGATTTCCATTTGTGTGTGTGTGTTAGAGAGAGAGAGAGAGAGAGAGAGTTCATCCTTTCAATTTTGGGTTCTATTTTTCCATACTTGTTCTTCGGCAAGGATGGCCAACATGGTGAAGCATGAGGATTAAGAAGATACAACGTATAATACTTATGTCCCTTCAACAAATGGTTGGAGTGTTTCCAACTGCTCTAACCCATTCATGATTCCATCGATGCTGCATCTCGAGGGAATAAAGAGGATTTAGACACTTACCACCACCACTGGCTTCTAGAATCCAACTGGTCAATGTGGAGGACGTTAAGCTTCCAAGCCGACCCGGCCTCCAGGTCCGTGTCGTATAAAAACCCACTTTCTCCGCAAGTTCGAATGTGGTAGCTGGATGTGAGAATTTGAGCCAGATCCATTTCGTACCTACCTGAGAACCTCAACCTGTTTCAACCCAAATTTGGATTTCAATTGAACCATCTTGATAGATGGAAACTTGGAGAATGACTGGTTGTTCGACCAGTCCGTGGACCAAGATGGCTTACCTGTCAAAAAGGAGTCTCTGTTAGCAGTATCCCTAACAAGTTCCTTGGACCCAGGAACCGTGACCCAAACCCAGAAGATTAGCCATTTCATGGGCCGTGCCTTGCAAGCCCTTAATTCAGGAATCCCAGAGTCAAACTGCAAGGAGGGTATCGAGGTTAGCTGACTGTTCAAGGTGCTAAGGTGTACTAGTTGGTGTTTGATTACGAGTGTCCAATTTGGCCTCAGTCTGCACTAAAAAGCAGGATCATATAACCCTGCTTTTTACTCACTTACGAACCCAACACAGCGGTGGCATGGGTTGTGGAACTGGGCCTGAAATGACAGTTATGGAAGCCTGGCTTGGTAATTAATCAAGCACCACCCAACAGGATTTAATCGTTTTGGCCCACCAAAAAAATCGTTGAATTGCCTACTACGATTATGTATAAATTTTGCAACGTGTTTTACGAGACCATATACTAGAGTGAAGACACATCTTTTAAAATTATCAAAACATAGTATAAAAGCGTGTTCGAAAGTGGATGAACGAATGGAGTAAAAAATTAACAAATATTCTATTATTTTATGGATACAAAGAAGATGCAAAAAAAAAAGTTAATGCAAAGTGAGTTTAAAGGTTTTAGAGGAGCAATTGAAAAATCATTTAATGTAGTTGGCTGGAAGGAGATGGATAGAAAGGTTGAAAGATTTTTCTTCTCAAGTTCACTTATTTTTAATGTAGTAAGAAATTCATATTGAAAAGATTTTGTCACTTCATTGGCTAATTGTAATTTACATATGTTCCTTCAAATTATGAAAAATTGCGAACAATGATTCTTAAAGAAGAAAAAATCAATATTAAAAGACTTTTAGAACATAATAAGTTTTCATGAGAAACTAATGGTGTTCCTATTATTTCTGATGTATAGAGTGATATTTAAAGGTGTTCACTCATTAATTTTATTGCTTATTCAATTAGTGGTGTTATATGCATATGAAAAAATTAAAATTGTATGCTACTTAAAAGATTTGTTCGTAGAAGTTATTAAGAGTGTTGGACCAGATAATGTTGTATAAATAATCATTGATAATGCAACTAATTGTAAAAGTGAATTATTAAGTTTGGAAGGTGATTATCCACATATTTTTTAGACATCCTGTATAGCTCATAGTTTAAATTTGGCTTTTTTTATATGTAAGCTATCAGAAGATAAAGATAATCTTCGTGCATATGAATTGTGTTCATGGATTAAAGATATGGCAACAGATCATGTAAAGATAAAGAATTTTGTAATGAATCACCATTTAATTACAGTCATATTGAATTCATAGAGCTTATTCGAGAGAAGTTGATAAAGATGAATCGATGCTCTATAAAATTTATGAAATATGTGAGTCAATAATTTTAAAACACGAGAGTAAAGAACAATATGAGACATCATTGTTTTATGATCATATTCATTCTATATTAGTTTCAAGATGGAACAAAAGCGACACTCTCTTACATTGTTTAAATCTAAGATATTATAGTAAGAAATGGTTGTTGCATGAGAGCAGTGGGTGTACTCCTCCTAATCAAGATCGTAAAATAGCAAAGAATAGACAAATGTGTTTGGAAATAATTTATCGTGACTCATACCTACTTAGGCAAGTAAATTCCGAATATGAAAAGTTTTCTTATGTCAGACTTGATTCACTAAAAACAGTAGAAGTAAGGGATTATCAAGATCCATTAGATTATTGGGTATGTTATGGATTTGATATGCCTCTTATTCAAAAGCTTGCATCAAAGTTATTATCTCAACCACCAACTTCATCTTGTTGTGAAAGGGATTGGAGTACATATTCTCAAATTTACAATATTAAAAGGAACAATCTCCCAAGTAGTCATGCTAAAGACTTGGTTAATGTTCATTCAAATATAACATTGATTTCACGATCTAATGTAAAGTACAGGTAACTAATTACTAATGTTTCAAAATTGTTTTCTTTTCTATTAATCATGATGATTATATTTCATCTTTTATTGTTATTTATTTGAATATATTGCATATATTACAATGAAAGAGCATCAAAATATTGAGATGCAAATCCGAAGAAATATCATTTAGATGGTAGCCAAGATTTGCATACCCTTAATATGGAACTCACTCATTTGATAGTCCTTTTAATTCATAATATTGTTGATAGTGAAGATTTATGATTTATTAGGTATGAGTTCATTTCATTTATCAATCATTAAGATTTCTTTTTGATTGATTTCCGTATTACGATGAAATTAGTAGTTATTTACGTGTTTTGCTTTAATATAAAGTTGTGTAATATACTTATGTTAATTGATGTCTCACTTGTTCTGTTGAGAATCTGTGTTTTAAGTGTTATTTCTGTAATTTCTAATAGTTGGGTATTATTGTAATTGCTCGAAGTACTTTTGATAATTTTTTATTTTAAACCTATTATATAGGAGCTGGAAGTTTGTATTAGGGTTAGGAGTCTGATTAATAGAGAGAGGGAGGGGGGGGGGCTCCATTGGAGGGCCTGCCCCCTCCTTCAAATCTCTCATATTTTCTTCTTGTATGTTCTTTATTTTTTTCGTTTGTGTTTTCGCTACGCTACTCCTAAATTCCATTGGAGGGCTTGTCCCCTCCCTCAAATCTCTCATATTTTCCTCTTATATGTTCTTTATTTTTTTCGTTTGTATTTCTGCTATGCTACTCCCAAATTTCAACATGGTATCAGAGTCTATCGGTGAAAATATTGGTTGTGGTGGAATGAGAACCAGATTTTCGACGATGTATTATTTGGTCAGATGCAATCTGTGTTCAGCAATTTGTGTGAATCTGTGTTCAGATGCTTGAAGATGCAGTCTACGATGTGTGTATGGATTCAGATTGTTCAGGCGAGAGATTTCCTACAAGATAAAGAAACTTTGTGGCTCAACTTAATGAGGATAATGCTCCTGTTACTTTCGCTATTGCTGCATGTCAAACACAGAATGCTGACGTGACTGCTTTGCCTTGCTTTGGATTGTCAGAGAAAAGTTGTGTTACTGCTAAGGATATGTGGGATAGGATGGAACTGGAAGGGCAATTTGAGAGAGGGAATATTACTGTTGGCCCTAGCATGACATCTGCACCGGGTGAAACACCATGTATTGTAGTTTCAGCCTCCACTGGGGTCGAGCCTCATGCAAAGTGCATTGTTGCTTTTGCATTGTTTTGGTCATCTCCAAAAGTTAAGTTTAGAAAGGGAAAAAGTTATTACAGGCAGTACACAAAATTTTATGGGAAATCTAAACATGCAGCCAAGGATATAGTCACCGATGCTTTAATGATGCAGGATTGATGAGAATGGAAGGCTTATTAGGTTCGTATCCTTTTAAGATGCAAACATGCTTAAGACGAAGGACAATGTGTTGCATCTATTCAATATCGGGTACTGGCAAACAAGAAAAACAACAAATGGAGTTCTTGCACAACCTGAAAAATTTAAAAAAAAAAAGTTCTTTAGGAAGAAGAAGAAGATGATGAAAAAGGAAGTTGTTGGCTGCCAAAAGTAACGATGGTGGTTGACCCATTCTTTCCAGATTTTTCAAAGAAGGTTCCACAAAAACTTAAAAAGGAATATTTGATTTGTTAGAGAAAAGGTAATTTCATTTCTTTTGAATTTCAAATGCTGGAAATGGAAGTTACATATTACTTTTCATGATTTTGGGGAAAGCAAACAAAAAGGTAGATATGAAAAGTAAATTTCCTGATTTTGTGGGAAGGAAACTAGTAAGTTTTATCCCACATTTTTAGGAAAGAAAAATGGTAAATGTTGTCCATTATCTGCATAAAGAAAGTTACTGCAGAGAAAGGAAGTACAAGTGTTCTGCCAGCACAGCATAAGATGAAGATGCAAGAGAAGAAAGGAAAACTTCAAGAACATGAAACTAGACTATATGATGATGTGAGGGAAGAATGTAGTTGTACTGAAGATGGTCTCAACTTGAAGGGTGACAAAAGTGAACATGAAACAGAAGTTGCTCATAGAAAAAGTGGGAAATAATTACCAAAGAAAAGACAAAGACAAATATTTACTAGAGATGAAACATCCGCCCTTAACGCTCTTCAGACATTGATAGACTTGTCCCTAAATTGCTTGTTCCCATCGATCGTGGAATTAGAATCATCTTTGTAAGTCAAAGAGGAAAAAGGAAATGTTGATGTTGTTGACAAGCCTGGTAGACATGAAGTTGTTTCTTTAAACCTTAAAAAAGAGAGACCTAGAAATTCATCGAATCAAAGAGAAGGGAACTTCCTCAACATGTGCGGCTGAAGGTATGTTGCCCAAAAATTCTAAATTAACAAAGGCTCTGTCTCCTGGTGTTAGTCCAGTTCCATTAACAAAGCAACTCGACAAATCTGCCAATATATTTTCAAAAGTGAAACGCAAGCCATTGACCGGAAAAACCATTGAATCTATTCTTGGTGTTCAAGTGGCTCTGTAAAGATTGAGAATCATGAAGGAAAGTGGTCCATTAGTAAAGGCAAGCGGATTAGTCAAGTTTTACCAACTGCTAAACAAGTGAAGTCTGCAAAGTCCTTTGAGCAAACTTCCTCCAACACAGATTTGGGAAGAATTGGGACTGCAAGTTTGTACTGTTAAACAAGTGAACCTGCCAACCAAACACAGGAGTAGACGGAAAACGGACCTCATCACTGAATATGTTGTCACAAGATGGTATCGTGCACCAGAATTGTTATTAAATTGTTCAGAGTATACTACTACAATTGATATATGGTCCATGGGTTACATACTCATGGAAACTATTAAGAGGGAGCTATTAGAGAGCTGTTCAGAAAACATTATGAAGAAAGCAAAAAAGAGAAGACAGCTGTGTAGGGACACCAACGTTCACTTATGGACAGATTGGATGGAATGTCTCCAATTTATTGATTCTTGAAAGTTTACATAAAAATGAGTTATTATGAATGCTTAAAATTGCAGTCATGTGGACTGCAAAAATTATTGTATTTGCAGTTAGGGAAGTTGCAGGAATTTATAGCTATGAAAGTTGCTTGAAAAATAGCCATTAAGGCTAAGTTGAAGAATATTGCAGTCATGAAGGTTGCTAAAAAAGTATTGCAGTAAGGAATGTTGCTTGAAAATGGACAGTCAATGAGCTAAAAATTTCAAAAAAGGATGCATAAAATATGAATTTGTACGTAGTAAGTGTTTTCTTATTTAGTCAAACAACAGAAATACAAATAGAAGAAAAAGTCAGAGTGCAGAAAATCAGTTTACTCGTCACCAAATATGCATGACAAATTTAATCATAAAAGTGGTCACAGAGGAATTTGTTGGTATAGAATGTGGCAATATCACCAAGAAGCATGAAAATTAAAACCTTGAGTTGTTGAAGTAAACAGTAAGGAGGGCTGGAAAAGAGGCTGCAGTCAAGGGCGCAGACTGACTAGTACGAGTAGAAGTGTGTATTCTGCTATTTGAGTAGTAGAGAGAGGGCACCCAACCAACACACCGGCATTAGCTACCATGTGAAGGGGCGGAGGAAAAGCCGTGAGAAGTGTATGGTGGAGATAGTACCTCCTATCATAAAAGATCAGCTTTCTCAAGAGTAGGAAAATATGACTTTTGAAGTGTAGCTGCCTAATCACTTCATGGAGAAGAAAAAAGAGAAAGGGAACAACCGACACCCATAAAAGGGTCTGTGTTACCTAAGTATTATTAATTGTTCAAGTTGATTTAAAGAAGCCTCGAAAAGATCGTTAGTGCGCGTGTGGTGAAGAAAGAACAAGTTTTTCGGCAAGTTTGGAGTTTGAAGTATCTCACTCTCAACTTGAGGGGGGTGTTGAGAATATATGTATCTGCTCTGTTTTAAGTGTTATTTTTATAATTTTTAATAGTTGGGTATTATTGTAATTGCCCGAAGTACTAAGGGTATTCTGGTAATTTTTTATTTTAAACCCATTATATAGGAACTGGAAGTTTGTATTAGGGTTAGGAGTTAGATTAATAGAGAGAGGGGGGGGAGCTCCATTGGAGGGCCTGCCCCTCCTTCAAATCTCTCATATTTTCTTCTTCTATGTTCTTTATTTTTTTCGTTTGTGTTTCCGCTACGCTTCTCTCGAATTTCAACATGTGCTAGTTTGAATATTATATATATACCTAGCCGTGTCACCGCACAAAAAAAAAATTGAAATTTATGGTATCCACACTGGCACCTGTGTCCGCACCCGCACCCGTGTGATGGATTATGATTGTAGCTAGAACAATAACAAAGTATTTGGGTACCATAAACAGGCGCAACACGTAAAATAGCTGGGCACATGATCATCATGATGGGACAAGATATTGTATATTTTATAACACCAATACTGCATTCTCACGTCCTTCATAGTTGATCCAGATCAAATTATATGCGTAATGCAAGTTATAGGGCTTCTAAAGTTGTATTTCCATCCGTGCATCAAATTCAGTGATGGAAAGAGAGAATCATTCATGTAGGCAATCTATCCTCCCACCTGTTGCACTACTTTCAACGCCTATTAAATTCGACAACACGGAAAACTCTTTTAAGTATAAAAAGAGGACAACTTCAACAAATGCATCATCCATTAATATGCAGTCTCCAAACCTGTGGAACTTCTAGATTCAAGTTCTCAAATAACATACAGAATGCAGGAAGAGGAACGAAAGAACAAGATCTGTAAGAATGACAGACAGGATCATTTAAATTTTGAAAATGCTTCTTATATATTACAGGTTCCAGAAACAAGGAGCATCAGAGCAGGAGCTGCTGCTTTTTTATTTTAGAAAAAAACATAGAGAATACAAGGCGAGCTTATATGTATGACGACATAACAATCATCGGAACCAACTCAAGCAATACCATCTAGTGTCATGTCATCATCAGTCATCATCTTCATCATCGTCATCATCATCACCATCCTGCATGAGCCAAGACTCAATCGTATATTGACGAGCATTAATAGAAAGGGAAAGAACACACAAGGGTCTATTCACATAAAGCCAAGGACAGAGCATTAATCAAGTCTGTGTGGGTATGAATCTATAATTGCCAATAAGCTGCTATATCAAAAGTGTTCACCAAGTATCATGCTGGTCAAGTATATAAACGGTTGAGCCCACAACAACTCTCTTGAGTTTGTACAACTTGGAAAATACACGAGTTCTTCAAGGACGCCACGAGTTCCAATTCCAACACTTAATAGGTCCTTTCACCCTTTCACAAGAGCCTGAAGCAAGAGACTATTGAATAGTCAAGGTATCCTTTCGGATATGACACTGCTAAATGTACAAGGTTTGGTAACCCAAAGTCTCTTGACTATGATTTCTTCCTAGTTAAGTTGAGGTGCTTCTGCATAGATCCTAGTGTTAGGTCAAAGATATTCAGCACGCAAACAGCAAAGTTCTACATTAACCCATTTAATGAAAACACTAAACTAAAAGCCATTACATTCATCTTGCTCATGCTTTATATTGAAATTTGAGTGGTAGGCTGCAAGTGGGTGTACATGGGATCCCTTGTACCACTTTGTCTCCTTTCTTGAGAAACCCATATGAGAAGGGACAAGTGCTGAAACTACAAAACCATATAGTGGGGGTTTCTTGGCCCTTTTTGTGAAAAAGAGTATGGTGTTAGGGATTGGTGATCAGTTCGAGTGAGAAACCTCCTTCCTAGTAGGTACGGCCTCCATTTTTCAATAGCCATAACCATTGCAAAACTTTAGAACGTGGTACATATGAGACCCTCATGACGTACTGATTCAATTTTTAAGAAACCCAAACTACAAAACCATATATTATAAGGGTTACCATGAATTTAAATTTTTCAAAAGAAAGCACCAAGGGAGGTGGTAGAGAGAAAGAGAAGAGCTGCCATGAATTTGAGAAGGGTGATTTGTTCATGTTGGTCTTCTAATAAACTTTTCCTCATTGTTGCTTAAAAAAAGAGGGAAAGAGGCTCCAAGCGGTGTGTGATGGACTTGTCTTCTATCTATACATCTTGAATTCACTTAATAACGGCCAAAGAGAAGATATAGCATGCAAGCTCTATCATATTCTCTTACATCTCTCTTCTATTTAATCAGCGAATTAAGGGAGACTCACTGACTAGCAAGAGAATTTGCTAAGAAGTTAGGCATCTACAAAGAATCATCCTCGAGGAAGCGAGACATAAACCTAGAAAAGCTAGACACAAATTTTCCATGCATATTACGCATGGACCTAAAACAACACTTCAAGAAAGTCATTATTACTGCCTGTACTTCTCTTTTAGCATGCCTATTATGCTTTATCCACATTCCCTGCCTGTTGCATGTTTCTTGTCATAAGCCTCATGTTACATGGAGCATGCATTTTCCTAGAACATCACGTCTCTAAGATCAAAACTACTATACTTAGTATGTGAATAAGAATCATAATCATGATACTTTCTTTTTATGTCCTTACAATCAGAATACACTTTAAGCGAGACATAGATATTCATGGTAAAAGGTAAGCAAGCAAGAGACATGAATGATATAAGAAGTGAAGCAGGAACCCCTATGCAAATCAAAAAATTCAAAGTCTTTCTTAAACCCGCAGACACACACGAGTGTCTGTGCATACACAGCATTTGTATATTACCTCTTCATCTACCTCATCTTCATCATCATTAACCTCATACTTTGACCTTTCAGATTGTTCATCCCCATCATCAGCCACGCTTTCCTGTGAAGTTGAACAAAACATATTAATTGGGGAGGAAATATAAATAAACCCAAGAGGAAGAATTCGATCCCTGAAAGAGTGAGGGAATCAAATAAGTGATGCGATCAGTTCAGCTGAAGTATGGGGGAAATGAAAGAAGCTGAGAGGACTGGATAAAGAAAGTGCCTTTTTCTTGTTATAGGCTGCCAGAAGCTTCTCATATTCACTTTTCCTCTTTGCAGCTTTGGCTTCGAAAAGAGCTTTCTCCTTCCAAATACAAACAATGACATCAAATCCCTGTGTGCGTGTGTGTGTGAGAGAGAGAGAGGCATCCAGCAGGAATGAAAAGTCCAAGTTTATCCACACTGATATTTCTATATCTCCAGAATTTTAGAAAAACAGAACTTTGCAACAACATGATTATTAGCTTATATATCTAATTTGGACTTCCAAAATTTTCGATTGGGTTTTCCACGACTAATTCAGGAAAAGAGACAAAACCTATTGTCTTTATCTGTCATCATACTGGACTCAAGTCTTCTTCATATTTTCAGTTTCACAGACAGCAAGAATATAGCAAGAGAAACAAAAGAAGAGGTATAACAAACAAATGTTAACATATATATATATATATATATATATATATATATATATATATATATATATATATATATATATTGATTAAAGTCATCGTGAACAGAGTGATGCACCTTAACCCAAGAACCTAAAGAAACCCATCAACAATAACTATAGATATTGCCCTTATGAACAAAGCACCAAACATCAAAATAGAGAAGAAGCTCTTATCTTCAAGCATAGACAAGCAAGGTGGCTTCCAATGCAGTACGATGAAGAGCCCAATCACATAGAAAATTGCATGTCTTTCGAAAGAAGATACAAGAGGAAAAACTTACGGCTTCAGACATTGACTTCCACTTTTCACCTCCAGCTTTGCCAACCTTTTGTTTAACCAACTTAGTCAGAACAAAGAATTCAATGGATACCATAACCAAAACCAAGCCTCTTCCACACTAACTGGGGTCGACTATACTAATTCTTAGTTGCCATATTCAAATGGATCAGAAACTGAATTTATCACCAAATAAGCACTTACAACTGATACTGACTTCACATTAGGATGCTGTTGCTTGTATGTCTTCCTAAATTCTTCACTGAAGAGAGAAAATGGAAAGCAACAGAATGAAACAAGGACAGAAGACAGTGTGATGATGAGGTATTTGATATGACAATACAACGAATAGCTAAAAAGTTACTTTAGCTGTGCTATGGACTCAAAGAACATCAAGGAGAAATAAGGAAGATGAGATTTACAGAAATACAAAGAAAGCACTAGGAGGTCTTTTTGGCCTGTTAGGATCTTTCTTAGCAGGCGTTTCTTTCTTTGTCTGCTTTCTACTTAGCTTTGCTTTTATAACAGCCTTCCGCTTTCCAAGCTTTCTGGTGGAATCGAAACAAGCCAAAGATTGGAAAATACTCTCATAAGAAGCAGATGAAACAGATAAAGGTGGAAATATGTAATGAAAATAAGAATAGATGGACGGTCACACGGTGACCAACTATGGTTTGATGGTGTTTTGTTGTTTCTAACCTGTCATCAACAGGCTTCAGTGATGTTTCCTTCTTTGTAGCTCCCTTTGGCTTTCCCCCTTTCATCTTAAGGAAAAGAAATACCTGGATAAATGAGAAAAAGAAACACCTTAAGGACATCCACAGAGACAGGTTGTTACTGATTGTTGGAGTTAAAATCTAATATGCTAGAAGATCAAGTACAATAGCAACTAAGATTCCATATGACTGGCTGCACTGCGTGCCAGAGAAGGCTTGGTTTTGATTTTGGATCCCAAATCGTTTGGTACACAAAAGGCTATATAATTGGGTGTGCAAAGTAAAAAGTATTAGCGGGTGAAAATACTCTTAATGTTTAGTTAAGGCAATTTTGCTGAGTCGATGATTAGCCATATTTAAAATTTTGAACCAAATCCAGGTCATCGTTGTCCCTTTTTTCTTTGGATAGGCAAGTTCAGGTTAGGTAGACGATGCAGACGCTACAGATGCATACCCTGGTGTCAATCTCCTGATTCACTGTTAGAGAGACTAACCGGTGCATTATTGCCCCTTTGTGATCAACACAGGTCATTTTCAACTGAAATGATGAACATGTTCTCCACTCTCTAATATTTTAGGATAACATGAACCAAGAAGAGTAACTAGTCTGAACAAGGTCCACTTGGAATGAGAGAAAAACACAAATAGATCAAGTCCTGTGCTTTTTTACCCTGTCCCGGTTGGTTCATGGATTGATCTGGTCGGCTCCAACAACCGAAGAATTCAAGAACAGTTGACAGTTGGCAAATAAACTAAAGTCCAAATCCACGTGCCTAAAACCAATTTTCAAGCTCATTCATGCAAATGTTTAGATGAGCTAACGCCATTCTGAAAGGAGACGTCTAAGGGATGTAAAGAGTTGCACTGAAAGGAGACGTTTAAGGGACAAACCACACTAAAAGCTTCCAACCGTGCTAAAAGGGGCAGTTAGGACTGCAGCCTGTAGTACTGAAAAGCAGAGAGATTAAACAGAAAGACTTCTGATTTGTCCAATCAATAAAAACCATGCAATTGCGCTGAAAGAGAACCACAAAACTGTGCTGGAGGAGAGAGACACAGAGAGAGAGAGTACGAAGATAATTTAGAGGAAAGAGAAGCATAAGCTGGAATTGTCACCAGAATCATTTGTAGTCAGCCTTCACAAAACAAACAGGGAGAACCATTTTTCAACTGATCTCCCCAGAACAAGAACAATGGTATTATAGCAGAATAAAGGAATAAAACTTCACTGTAAGAAATGACGAAGAAAATTATGAAACTAGAATTGAAGATTGCTGCATCTAATATCAACCGCGACCCAATCACCGGTAAGATCAAGTTCGGAACCCAAAACACGCAAAGAAAGACCATTTTACTGCAAAGATTGCGAGACGGAATATCAATGGAAGAAATTGCAGAAAAAAGGAAAATTGTGTTCTATTATAAGATCTCTCAAAAGAGAAAATCTAGCGAAGGAATTATGGCTGCCATTTAAGAAAATTGAAGATGAACAATAAGTACCTTTTTGGAGGTTAGGAGGACAGATAGCAGCGTCCTCTCCAACCCTTTCCACTCCCCTCCGCCTCAGAACACAATTCAATCCGAAGGATCGTTTTTTTTTATTCTACTCCACAAAAAAGATAGATGCTTACCATAGGATAGCAACCGGATATTTTCACTATCAATAGGAATGCCGGACCAAACGGTAGCCGCAGCGGTCTTGGGGATAACGTTAGGAGCTGCCGCCATAAGTTGATGGGGTCCTGTAAAGTCAAACCGCCAGTACATATTCCGGGTGGACTCACCTGGGGGGCGTTTGCGTCGCGGTTCCATCCGGCCGGAATCGCAAAAAATTATAACAATGCCATACCATTCTTGCATTGGATTTAACTAAGACCCGCTGTGTAAGGTGGGTCCAATTCTTAGCGAAATTATCATCACTTCCTCCAATGCAACTAGCTTTTCCATATGCTGACTCGAATAGACACAAACTTTTATTTTGACCATGAATGATCCCACTGTAGTTTCTGCGCTACTTCTGATAAGATGATTCTGCTGAATATCAGAGAAAAGAATTATGAAGCTGAATCATCTCTGCCTGTAGTGAAAGAACAGCTTAGCTGTGTTCAAAGGAGGGGTTCTTTACCAAATTGAAGCATTGGTAAAGATCTCATAAAGATCATTTCTCTGATCTATCAGGTTCACATCTCTTAAAGCATGCCGCTGCTAAGCGTTTTCTGCAGAGTTGCCTGTAGAAGATGACAGCACAGTTGTGGTAGCAAAGAAAAGAATAGTGCTTCATTATAGCATATTGGCGTAGGTTATGATCAACAACACCAACCATTATTTGTATTAGTTGGAACCGTCGTCGGCTTGGAAACAACACGATCAGTTAGAGCTTCGAAAAGCTCCTGCATCAAAAAGTCCTCAACTGCTGGTGGGGAGTTCGACTCCCAGAGGGTGCATGTGTTAGGCTTCGACCTCCTCTTGTAACGGAAAAAAGAAGTCCTCAACTTTATTTTAGGCATGACACTTCATTATATTGACAAGGAGGTCCAAGATGGGGTTTAATGCTCCCCATGGAGTTTTAATGGTGTTTATGGTTATAAATGGATCACAAGCACCATAGCGTGGCAAATAATTGCACCTTAAAAAGTCTCTCACAATTGTCGTCTTGTAATTTGGGTGATCTTAATAAAGTATTATTTCAAGATGAAAACAATGGTGGTTTACCTCTATGCATATTGTAGATTATGTGTAGATCATACAATCATCAGGAACCAGTTGAGGGATGATAAATCCCCAGATATTTTCCACCCCAAACCTAATTGTTTTCACCATAAATGGTACATGAATGGAATCGGTTTTAGTTTTACATGTCATATATGAAGAAAGCAAGAACTTTACGTGCAAGATCTCACCAACTTTCGGTTTGTGTTTTCGTCCTTCAGAGGGGAAACAGCCAACTCACTCCTGGCTTCTATTGTTACGCAATTGGGTAGGTCTATCTGTTTGAAGTATGATTATGTCAACGAAAAGAAGCGCAGAACGAAATTTGCTTCGAGGAGGATTTACAATCGTGTATTTTTCTTGTAAGTAAAGATAAGAGAGATTTCTTTCATGTATTTGTTCCTGAGTTTTTTACTTTTAGCTTGGGAGAAACGGTTCCTTGATTTCTTCCTTTAGTTTAGTACAATAATGTTTTCTTTATAAATTAGTTTTATGATTAAGAAAAACGCATTGCATGAAATCAAGAAAGAGAGTCCTTTTTCTTGATTTCATGAGAACACATTTGTGAAGACATTACTATATATATACACACATGCGCACACTGCTTTCTAGTCCAATACAAGAATATGATACAACTTACCTCCCAATTAAATTTATATTTGTACCATTATTCACTAAAGATGTCATTGTTTTGCAAAAAAAATTCATATAACTGTATGTCAATCCGCCATTTTCTAATTGAAACTCGATGAAAGAAAATCTTAGCATTTTCAAAGTCCAACTTGGATTAAGCAGATGAGCACAAGGGTGCATGCCAAAAGGGTTTAACCTTATCTTGACCGAGCATGTATCGAGCAATTGAGGAGACGAAAGGTCCCCTGATCAACTCATAGCTACAAATACCCAGAGCATAGTTCACCGGGCAGGGCTCTCTGACTCTCACGATCTATCATGGGCTTTGAACAGCGAAAAACTTTGCAGTGCAATGGTTTTGATCTGAAGCAAGTGATAACAATGAGATTCACTCTTGTTCAGCCTGATTATACAAATAGCACAAAGCCAAACAGTAATGCCGTTCTCTCTTACTCGCAAGGCTGTCGACTCATGATCGGTTGCTCAAACAATACATGCAGGCAGCACTCATGTTTGTCTCACTCCCACACACATTCACGATAAGAGAAAGGAAGAGAAGAAAATAGGACACGGAAGAAATGGGTCATAAAAACTAGACTCATAGTCTTCTGCACAGAAATCCCGATAAGAGAAGGGGAGAGAAGAAAGTAAGACACGGAAGAAATGGGTCATAAAAACTGGACTCATAGTCTTCTGCACAGAAATCCCCATAAGAGAAAGGAAGAATCCCGACAAGAGAAAACAAGAGAAGAAACTAAGACACGGAAGAAATGGGTCATAAAAACTACACTCATAGTCTTCTGCACAGAAAAATCCCGATAAGAGAAAGGAAGAGAAGAAACTAAGACATGGAAGAAATGGGTCATAAAAACTAGACTCAGTCTTCTGCACAGAAATCCCGATAAGAGAAAGGAAGAGAAGAAACTAAGACACGGAAGAAATGGGTCATAAAAACTAGACTCAGTCTTCTGCACAGAAATCCCGATAAGAGAAAGGAAGAGAAGAAACTAAGACACGGAAGAAATGGGTCATAAAAACTATACTCATAGGCTTCTGCACAGAAATCCGAGTGCTTCCTTCTCTCATGTTGCTATTCTACCTCTCACGAAAAACCAACCTTCAGTTATACTGCAAATCAGACACATGATTAAAAGCTCAAATAGTTTTAAGAATGCAATTCTAGTATTAAAAGCTCAAATAGTTTTAAGAATGCAATTCTAGTATCAAAAGCCTATCACCACGAATCAAACACGCCCTTAAAGAAGTATCTTATCTGCTTCAGTGTAGCTCATTTTTCAACCTGTTCAAATAATTGCTCATTCGCTAGAAGTACTTCATCTTAGCTCACAATTAAAAGCTTATGTGGGTTTAAGAATGTAGTTCTAGTATCAAAAGTCTAGCATCACTAATCAAACGCACCCTTAAAGAAATAGCTTCAGTTTAGCTCATTTTTCAACATGTTCAAATAATTGCTGGTTCGCTAGCAGTACATCTTGGCTTGTTCATATAGAACCCTACAACAAGGTTGTTGTTTTGGGTATGATTCTAAATTATTTCAAGAATCCCCATTAGTACTACAATTAGATAAAATAGTTTAGAATCATAAATATATTAAAATAGTAAGCAATAATTAATAATATATTAATATTATATGATAATAATTATATAATATAAATATATCTCCAATGAAAATTATAAAGGAACCTGAGCTCCATTTATAACATGCAAGTGGGTCTATAATAAGTACCCGTGTTGAGCCCTAACACAAGGATGAACCTAGTGTCTCATACTCGTTACATGAAAAACACTAAAAAGGGTCTTACAAGGTCCTGGACTAAGTGAAGTGCGCACCTACACACTGAGTCGTGCGAAAATGTGTGGTGTGGGGCGGATGTGAAAGGACGCTCCGGATCCAGTAACACGACGCAGGTGATGAGTTCGATTCTGAGGGGTTGCGTGTGTGTGTTTTATTCATGGGCCGCCAGTTGTTAAAAAAAAAAACTTAAAAGATTTGTCAGTGTTCAAAACTTGGGATGAAAACTGGGGGAACTTGAGGGCCACACAGGATATGTTGAAGTGATAAGGCAAAGATAAGGAGTAGGGAAAGGGTTGCCGTCCGATGGATATGGCGCCCTTCATCAACGGCTCACGTCCACCAAACCAAGGATAGACAGGCCGATAAAATTACAGTGAGATCAGTTGACTCTGAGTCACCAATCTCTTCTTCTTCTTCTTGAGCTTCGAACCAGGCCGAACCGACCATGGCTGCTACCACCGCGGGAGCAACGTCTACCTTCTTCGGTAGCTGCCTGCAGCAGAACAATGCCCTGTACAGCAACGGTGGGAGGTTCCCGCTGTGGTACCCGGGAGCGAAGGCACCAGAGTGGCTTGACGGGAGCCTCGTCGGGGATTACGGGTTCGACCCGTTCGGGTTGGGGAAACCCGCGGAGTACCTGCAGTTCGACCTGGACTCGCTGGACCACTTCAACTGATAAATGAACCGAGCCCCTCATAAAAGGTTCGGTTAGGTTCGGTTCGGTTTGTTCCTTTCTCGTTCACGTTTAGTTCGTTAAACCATATGAGCTCAGCATGATCTAATTTTCACCTAAAACCATGCCCTCAGTGTAGTAGTATTAAGGTGATTTGAAGTGTCATTTTTGTTTGGACTTTATTACAAATGAACAATTCAAGTAAATAAAGGGCATTCTATTAGGTTTTTCAAGAAAAACTCTCTATCAACTCGGTTCGGTTCGGTTTGTCAATCGCTAAGAAATTTAGCTTGGCTGGCTCAATTAGAAAACAAGTCGGCAATGAACACCGTTACTGTCTCTAGTTCCAAGAATAAAAAGGTGTTAGTTTGTTATTGTGAAGTCAAAATTAAGACTAAATAATCAAAGATAATCAAAGAAAAAAAATGGAATTGTACGAGCCCGATCTTTACCCTTGTCATCAAACGTCCCGTCCCCTAAAAGACCCGTTGCACTGCCATTCTATTGAGCTTTTCTTACTTGCTTGATTGGAATATGGTTTCAGGTGGAGCTGGTAGAGGGGTCATCATACCTGGGTCTCTCACTTCCCTTCTCCATTAGCACGTTGATATGGATTGAGGTGATAGTGATCGGGTTCATCGAGTTCCAGAGGAATGCAGAGCTAGACCCCGAGAAGCGAATCTACCCCGGTGGACCATTTGATCCATTGGGTCTGGCAGCGGACCCGGAGAAGAAGGCGACCCTTCAGTTAGCAGAGATCAAGCACGCCCGGCTGGCCATGATTGCATTCCTGGGCTTCGCCGTCCAGGCAGCTGCCACCGGCAAGGGCCCCCTCAACAACTGGGCTACACATTTGAGTGATCCCCTCCACACCACCATCATCGACACCTTCACCTCTTCTTAGATTGTATTATTGAAGATTTGTGCCGTTTTGATGATTGGTTAAGGGCTATATACATATAGCTCCGTATCTAGTACTGTTCATTGCATCGATCCTTTCATGTAAATGTATCTCAATCCTGAAACTCGTGCCATTTCTTGCTACATCAGCCTAAGATCGGTCCGATCCAATTGTTGTGAATTAAAATCGTTTGCTAAGTCCCACCAATTCAACACTTTGTGGAATATTAAAATTTGAGCGGCATCGAATAACACGTGTCTAATTGCCTCCTCGATGCATTTCCAACCCAAAATGACTATTTTGGATTGAACTCGGCTATGATTTTGGGAATGATGATCAAATGATCCAAATCGAGCTTGAGCTCAAGCTCCGGGTCTGTTTTTAGTTATCTGGACTCATGTTTTGCCTCAACCCGAGAAAAATTCAGGCTTTGGTCGAGCATGAGTTGGTTCAGGAGGCTTGTTTCGCAAGGCTACACAATGTCTCACGCGTTGATCTTGAGATCAGGTAAAGTTTCGACTTATTCATTACTAAAGCGATTTTGACTCGAGCTTAAACGGGTCGAACTTGGACAAATTCAAGTGCCCTTTGTTTCTCCACCCTACCGCAGGTAAGTGCCTGACTAGAAGCCTCAACTGGTACAGGGTTCCTTATTCAGATGCAGTGGCTGATCTACATAGAGGCGAGGCGAGGCGGGGCGGCCACGCCACTTGAAATTTGAAATATCAATGAACAAAATTACAACTCGCAGTTAAATATGTGTTTATGAAGCATAGTTCTCCCCAACCTTAAGCAGTTTAATGAGTTATCCCCACTTCCTTTTATGTAGATAATTACAATAAAATAAAGTTTTATTATAATACAAGGTTTTCGTATTGTGGAGGTTTTACCACTTAAAACATGTAATAGGACCAGGGTCAATAGAGCCCCTGTTAGTGTGTTGGAACTAGGCCACAAGGGCCAGGTCTTGGTACTCCAACAACCAGTATTTCTAGTCGTTGGGGACAGACAGCCAACCCAAGAGCTGAATATTTACTATTCTGTATTGCAGCTCTATCTATCAAATATCTGCATATAAAAGAACATTAGTGTTGTGTAATAAATCAAGTCTTTGAGGCCACTGTCGAGGAATAAAGCTATGTTTTTTCAGTTGTGTGGTGTTTTTCATTTGTGGATTGAATTGTGAAAAAGTATTTGAGATACTTCGTGGGGACCGTCGGGGTCATTGTAAAGTTATTCAAGCATGAATTTGATTACATGGTATCAAAGCCTAATCAAGGGTGTTGATTGAGTGACTCAATCTTGGGAAGCATGCCAAGAAAGCCTTAATTTGGTGGACCAACCTTCATTTCAAGTAAGAGTGTTTATTGATCTGTTTCGATTTCTTGAAAATGGAAGACAAGGGTTTTAATTTCACCAAACAAACTCCAACTATAAAACATAGGTACAAACTATGAAAAATTATTTATATTTGAAAAAAGTATGAGGTTATGTTAGAGAAACAAAAATCGAACCTTCCATTGATTCAAGTATATAACATAAAGAGGAATATGAAGGAAAACATTATTCTATGGATCCTCATGAACAATATTAATAAACATGTAAAAGATAGTTTAACAAACTTAACCAATGCCAAAGAAGCATGGGAGTATTTGAAAATAGTGCATGTTCATAGTGATGTAGCTCACCGAATGGCATTAAGAGACAAACTTATATTGTTAAACCAAAATGACAAGAACTTAAATGAATACTACACAGAATTTGAGAACATTTAGAATCAACTTCATGCCTATAAAAAAAAGTATAAACATTGTCTTGACTCAAGATAATGTGAACAAAATGAAGATTTTATATATCAATTTCTCATAAGTATGAGAGAAGAATTAGAAGGGATCAGGTCAAGTCTTATTTATCGTAAGCCATTTTCCTCAAGAGAATAAGTTCTAGTTGACCTACTCATGGAAGAAACCAAATTTAAAGAAGCAAACAAACAATCAATCCTATTGTCCTTCACAGTCCAACTAAGATAGATCGAACCACGAGGTAACTTGCTTTATTATAGAGAACCATGGCATGTACAAAAGAATTGTCCAAAGTTAAAGAGAAGATCAAAGTCTATAGCTTTGGGAATTTAAGGCAAGATGAAACAACTAGAGGAATAGCTAAAAGAGAAGGCCTCTATTAGTGCAGTATGCTCCACCTCCAAAGGAGTAAAAGGTATGTTTTGGCTTCTAGATTCGAGTGCATCTTTTTATATAACATGTGAAGAAAATCTTTTAAAAAATTATTCAAAGAAAACCCCTAATTCTTTTGTGTTCACTTTTGACAGAACTAAGTTAAATATTAATAAACTAAAAATCTTCAAAACAAAGAGTTTTCTGTTTTAAAAATTAGTTGGGTCCCGAAACTCAGCCTATATCTTTTTTATTTTATCAAATATCTGATAGTAACTGCGTAGTCACGTTTTTATTTAAGGGTTGCATTGTACATGATCGCTTATCAAACAAGTTGGTTGGGCATGGATGTCACATGCAACATTTTGGTAAATGTAATGCTCTCTCAAATGATATATTTATGTGACACAAAAGATTGGGTCATCTAAATGTTAATCAAATATATAATTGTTCTTCACGTGAAATTAAGAAAGCTGATGAATTATTTTGTAATGATTGTCATTTTGGAGAAATGAAACATCTTTCATTTCTAAAAAGAATAATGTGTACTTATAAACCTTTTGAGTTAATTCACTCAGACGTTTGGAGATCCACACCATGCATTTCTAAGGGTGAAGTAACATACTGTGTAGTTTTTATTGATGATTTTACCATATATATTTGGATATATTTACTTAAAATAAAATTTGAGGTCTTTAAAAACTTTGTAATCTTTAACAATATGGTAAAAACATAATTCAATTCAATGATCAAAGTTTTTAGATTTGACTCCAGAGAGTTTATGTTAAAAGAATTTGAAACTTATCGAGAAGGAAATGGCATAATTCATTAAACTTTTTTTATCAAAACCCTTCAGCAAAATGGTGTAGTAGAACGAAAACATCAACACATCATGGAAACTACTAGGACACTGATGGTCGCTAGTAAGGTCCAAAAGAACGTATGAACAAAAGTTATTATGACATTTGTCTACTTAATAAATAGAATGCCTATACCTATTTTACAAAATATATCACCCACAGAAAAAACTGTTCAAAAAAATCTCTTGTTATTCACACCTAA
Organism: Brasenia schreberi; assembly: GCA_036023115.1. Lineage (NCBI taxonomy): Eukaryota > Viridiplantae > Streptophyta > Magnoliopsida > Nymphaeales > Cabombaceae > Brasenia > Brasenia schreberi. The sequence continues at coordinate 1,539,374 of JAYKKT010000058.1, read as the reverse complement.
AAGTATTTGGATGTAAGTGTTTTGTGTTTACCAACAAAGAAGATAAATTCTCTCCTCATGCAGTAGAATGTGTGTTTGTGGGATATGGTATAAATAAAAAAGGATACAAGTGTTATGACCCAAAAGATGACAAATTATGTGTCTAGAGATGTAAAAATTCTTGAAAATGAATTTTACTTTAAGAATGATGCTACCATATCTTCTATTAATAAGGAATATTACTTTTTGAATGATATGCTTGACGATGAGATGAATTTAATAGAAGATGAGAAAAAAGTAACTACTGATACTGAGTTATACCAATCTAGACATATTATTTCACCCTATGATCAATACTATACTAAAAGGAATCTTGAAACTGTTTGATTCTCTTGAGAAGGTCCAATAGATAATCTAGACCCCCTGAAAGATTTGTATCGTATGAGACCTCTTCAACTCATAGAGCTCTTGTAAAAACAACTCTTGGAAAAGAGTTTGAAATGAAAGATATTGGCATATTGTGTTAACTTCCTGAGGATAGAGGTAACTAAAGACAACAAAGGTACGTTCTTATCTCAAACTAAGTTTGTTACAGATATTGTCTACAGATTTGGATGATAAGACAGTTAAAACACGAGAGGTGTTGAATTAGAATTTGAGACTTACAAATGGAAAAGCATTGGTAAACCCTACTCTTTACAGGCAAATGATTGGGGCCTTAAAGTATTTGACAATTACTCGTATTGACATCTCACACGCAGTTCACATTGTAAACCAGTTTCAACATTCTCACACGCAGTTCAACTATTTGCATGAGCCGATGCACACATGTCCTCCACAACGAACACAAACTTATAGAAACGGTTCCAATTCAGGTAACATTAGAAGCTTCTTAGGTTAGGTGACAATTCGTGGTTGCGAACTTGTTATGTCTCCTTAAGGTGCATTTGACTCGTGGTGTTAGGTTTTTGCTATTGGAATTACAAGCATAAACTCACTTGTAATCATGATTAAAAAGAAATATGACTTTATATTTGATTCGTGAGTGATACTGATGTATTTTACGTGTAAGAGATGGTAACAATACATGAGGGGAGGCAATTGAGCTTTCATGTGAAGCCCTTAGATCCAATTTTTGTGATCACCTTTTCCTCCGTATTGAAGTTTTTAATAAAAATAAGGCTTATTGAACCATACTTTCATGCCAACAATAGGTTTCTTGTTTGATAGACAACGAAATATAGAACTGCATGCACTAAAATTCAAGTCCATTGAAACCTTGTATCAAACACACCTTAATTTCCAACTAAAAAGATGAGGCAGTGCTGGTGCATCTGTGAAGAACCACAATGATGCATCAACCAAAAAGATCCATCCATGGTGATGCTGAGTGTTTACAGTGGTTGGTTTAGTGGGCAGACCCATTACTCAAAACCAAATCTCTAGAGCACCTCCCACCCGGTCCCGGGCACGATTGAAGGTACGGTATTCTTGAGTAAAAGGCGAAAGAATGGTTCGCGCGCAGTTGTGCAACTTCGGGCTTGAATGCCATTAGGTTCTTTTGTTAACCGAGCCACCAAACCTAGCACTTTCATCGAGCATCGACCCAAAAACCTAGCCTTGTCGATGCATGTACTTATATGCAACACGAACCCAGCAACTAGACTCTGCTCAGCTGGCCACATCCCAGCTCAGCCAAGGCCCAGCAAGAGGGAGAGTGTAGCTATTTGGGCAAGTAGGAAAGAGGGCCAGGGGGCCCAGGCCCAGATGCCCCACCTACTCCACAGTCAAGGTATAGTAAATGGTTTGCTTTTAAATTCCGAAACGTAGTAATCTGGAGCGGGCGCTGCACGAACCCAAGCGAACCAAGGAAACGACGGAGATACCTCCTGATCGGAAGACGGGAACGCCCCCCGTTCGTCGCTTCCTTCAGCAGCCTCTCTCCTATTGTCGAGGCATTTCGTCCGGCGAGTAACCTCCTTCGCTTCGTTCCGTTTTTCGCTTTAGATCTCGTTCCATGACTCTTCATTGCTCTTCTGCTCTGATGGATGTCGATTTCTCGTAGCATTTTGAGAAATAGTTCTCTACAAGTGCAGCGTTTTCACCAATGGACGTGGAGACTAGGGTTTTCTAGCGATTTCCGACCATGAATCGAAGCTTTAGAGCTCCGGACTCGAGCATACAGGCGTCATTGCGTCAAAGGCCTGGGTCGGAGCTCGGAAACATAATGAAGGAAAAGGAAGAGGAGCTGGCTCTGTTCCTCGACATGCGAAAGAGAGAGAAGGAGAGAAGCAACTTGCTTCTTCAAAATGGGGCCGAGTTCGGTCGTTCCTCAGGCAAGATAGATCTTGCGTCCTTTAGCTCCTTTTGTTTATTCTTTTGCTGTGACAGAATATGCTATGGATTTTAGGGTTTTGTATATATTGCGATTTGGACGATCGTTCGGTGTTTTCACGCTCTAGATCTGGTCCGTGAAATGTGTTAGAATAAACTTCTGTTTTGTGCGGCTACATTATGATCACGACCTGTTGTTGTCGATGCATTTTTTCTTTATTTGCTACACGAATTGAAATTTGGAGAATATGTCCTGGTGGAGAGTTTTTCCGTTGCATGTTTCTCTCTTAAATTTGAAGAGGCACTTGGATTCTACCATCTCTACCTTCAAGATGCGTGGACTTTTCTTTTGCGAAGTTTCCTTTTATTTTTTTCGGGAAAGACTAGCGGATTAGGTGAATGCTGCTACTGTCGTTGAGATTCTTGGTTCCTGTTACCTGACTCTTCTCATTGCGTGATTATCGGAAATGGTAAAACTGTTCACTTTTGCAGGTTCAAACCCTGGAAGCTCTCTTGGTTCTGCAATTGCATCATCAACAGCAGCACGCAGAGTTGGAGATGATTTCCTGAACATGGACGGAGAGAAGAACGATTATGATTGGTATGTTGATTTGTTTTGTCAACATTTCCTTGAGCGTGGGATCTCGGATGCTGTGTATGGTGTTCCACTGCGATATGTATGCCAGGGATATCATTCATGGTTCTTTTATATAGCAGAGATAGTGTCTCTGATCCATAAACACTTGTGGCGTCCAGCTTAGGTGCCTTCTTTTATGAGTTGTACTCGGATGATTTTACAAAGGGTTCCAAAATCAGGGATTGCTGTATGTGAGGAATCCAGACCACTACAATAGCACCCGTGCAGCCCAAATAGTATAAGGGTCTCCATATCTTGAGCATGAAAGAGTGTACTTGTAGGGACGCTGTTTAGAGAAAATAAAGTTCAGATTGGTACTTAGAACAGCTGCATATGAATAGAAAGGTCATGGAGGTGATAGATATTATGATCAAGCAAAAGATTCAAAGAGAAATGTGTAGGAGACACATTAAAAGCAAAGCAAGGGAAATTGAGAAATGAGCTCTCAGTTGCGATAAACAGAAAGCTTGAAATAGAGTTGAGAGTATGTTGAGGGAGATTGTAATAGAGGTGAACACTATAAAAATCGAACTATGATGGTCAAGTTTGTGTTAAGAGAAAAAGGTTCTTGACATTATTTTCTTTTACACACATCCCTGAAGTGTGATTCAAAGAATAAGGAGATAGAAAAGGTGACCAAATGTTTTGTATGGGAAGAGATTTGAATAAACACGTGGGTGAGAGGCTTTATAGTAAATAACTATTCGTGAGAAGTATGGATCATGATGACCATAAATTTCTAATTTTGCTTTACAAGATAACCTTTTATAGTGAACACACCTTGAAGAAGGTTTAACTACCCAATACACACCAACTCATAGAAAAGAAATGGGAGGGTGGAAAAAATTACATAGAGCCACTTGAACTAAATGCTGACATCTAAAATATTTCTAAGAAGGTATGTTTAAGAGAAAAGTACAAGGGATATGCTTGCAACCTTGAAGGAATTGCTTGTAAAAACTGAAAACCTATAAAAGTAAATATTAGAAAAGTGGCAAACAGGTGCTAGCTGAAAACAGAGCAGGTGCATTGGTGGTGGAGTGAAGCAGTTCAAGAGAAAATTTGTATAAAGAGTGTGTTACAATCTAAAAGGAAAGGTTAGTAAAAAGCAAAAGAAGTTAGTAAAGCAAAGGTTAAAGTTGAGGATAATTTTTTATGAAAAACTTGATAAAGAACACTGAAGTTCTAAACAACAACTACAACTAAGCCTTTTCCCATACTAGACGGGGTCGGCTAGTATGGGGAAAACTTGATAGAAAACACTGTCAAGAGTATTTTAAGATACTAAGACTACAGAGTGGATAACAAGGTTATTCAAGTAAGAGTTTCAAAGAAGTTAAGGTTCTTATGATAAGCAAGGATATCATGGTGAGATGAAAAAGCTACTTTAAGTTCTTCAATTGGATACAAAATTACAATTATTCAAATTTAGCTTAGGAGGGCTAACTAACTGAGAAGCACACCCAAATCTTGTTATCGACTGGTACATTAAAAGAATATTAAAGATGTTCTTAAACTTACGAGATTGGGCAAGTATGTAAAGCAGGATAATATTCTTAGAAAAGCATAAGAAATATTTAGAGAGACCTCACTTTGCTTACATAATTATTTATTTCCGTATGAAAGAACCCAGAAAATCCTGTATTTACTGTCTCTTCATCTTTGTGTTCTAAGTATTTATTCTCCCAGATGTGCCTATTTAGAATCTCAACATGGTGCAGCGTGGTATTTGATATTGTGTAAACCATGGAGCCCATTGTGCTAATTCTTTTCTTATCCTTCACGTGATATTTTACGAAGGGCTTTGGATGTTCAATTGTTTGACGCATTAAACTTCATGTTATTATACTTTGTAATGGTTTTACATGTTAATTTGCTATTGAACTATCAAGCGTATTCTGTTTGGCAGGCTTCTTACACCACCTGGAACACCTATGTTTTCTTCAATGGAAAAAGAACTGCATGGACCTGTGACTGGTCAGATTGGAACACCTAAAGTCAAAACCACAGTACTTAAATCTAGAGTATGTATACATCAATGCACGTTTTACAATGCTATTGGTTCTACCATTTAGAGTAGCGGTGTGTGGTTTTTTGTTGCAAGATTTTTTAGTGAAGTTTTTTTTCAATGTTATGAACTTATTACCGTATTAGCATTTTAATATAGTAGTGTTAAGACTTGCAACTACAACTGTCTCACTTAATTTTCTCATGTAACTAAATCTGGGAGAAAAACTTACTTGACACTATCAGCAAATTATATAGTCCCTGCACGTTGATGTACACCAACAGCAAACCCATAACCAAGCTCATCTCACAGGAATTGGGGTTGGCCCCACGATCCTTAGTCACCATTCTGCTCCTTTTGTCTTATTTATCAATTAATTGCAAAGGCAAGATCATATTGTATTGATTCTTTTGGCCTCTTTTAAAGTGTTCAATATCTAATTTCTTGCACCTCCTGACTAAATTTCCTTCTGTCCGCCTCTCCAAATATCCAAAGGCTCCAAACCACCTTAAGCATGTTTTGTCGTCTAATGGGGCTTGACTAACTTTTTTCTCGAATAATCTCATTAGGAATCTGATCTTTCTTATGCATTCAAGCTTCCACCTCAAGTGTGCACCATAGGATATTGCTGATCTTACCAGTACTTTATGATATTTATGGTATTTCCTTTGTGCTCAATTTTGCTCAATTCGATCTAAAACTTCTGACTGTTCTCTATTCTGTGGGCTCCTAGCTCATTACGTGGAACTCGTTTCCAGTAAACTCCTATTTATTCAATTGAAGATATTGATTATCTCTATCACCATAACTCTTATGTGGGTAATTATGAAACTCTATCTTGATTTCTTTCCATCAACACATTCATTATGCTTTTCACTAGTAGTTATTTTCCAGACTAGCACGATATCTCCATTTCTTCACTTTGTTTTGCTATATTAACTTACACAACTTTCTTTAGGCAGTCACCTTTGCCAACCATTAGGGAGACAAGTTAAATAATTTTTTGTCGCTATTGAAGTGGATGTACCCACTGTATGCGCACACAAAGACAACGTATCAATGAAGCCTAATTTACTACCTGTTCATGATTGCATGACATACTACTATTAACAGAGTGATAAAGTTGTTGATAGCTTCCGTTGGTGGTGTTTCCATGCTTAGATGTTTATGTAGGCAACCTGGTTTCCATAGATATGAGTTGTGGTTTTATATACGCAGTCTGACTTTTCATGCACACCAGTAAGCACAATAACTAACTAACAACAACAACAACAACTAAGCCTTTTCCCATACTAGACGGGGTCAGATAAGCACAATAACTAAGTTATTGAAATTCTTACTAGATGTCAACTTCTTTGTTACCATTTCAGAAAGAAGCTTGTGGATGTGACATGTTTTTTTTCGTATACCATGAATTTGTGGAGAAGGGAAAGATATGCATTCCTGACGTTGGTTGGTTCATGTTAAGGCATAACTTGTGATTACCTCTAGTTAAAAGGACATTACCTTTGAGCAATTTCATTCAGGGCCTGTTTGAATGCACTTCTGTTTATTCTATATAAGCAACAAATGGGAATCAGGTTTTAAGTAGAAAAAATTGAAAACAGAATCAGAGATTAAGTGTGTGAATTAGATGGTTTCCACCCGAACTCCCAAGTAATTCACAACATCCCATCTGACTTAGACTACATTTCCAAAACTCAACCCCCAATAACCTGGGGTCATTACAACCCAACCACCCACAACCCGAGGAAGATTTCTTGGACCGTATTAAAGCTGCACACCCATACGAGTGGGCCACCAAATTGCATTGGCTGGAATACACAGCTCAACGATTGCACCCAGTTACACCTCAGACATATCAGTCTCCCTACCGAGCCAAAACATCATAAACGACTCCACCTCCAAGGAAGACTTCCTGGACTGCATTAAAGTTGCATACCCATACGAGTGGGCCACCAAATTGCATTGGTTGGAATACGCAGCTAAACGACTGCACCCAGTTACACCTCTGACATATCAGTCTCCCTACTCAACCACCAATTTTAACGTACCTCTCACTCTACAAGAATGGGTCGAACACAACTTGTACTTAGTAAGTCCATTCTATTGCCAGCTACTACATCCTGGTGCCTTGGCATGAGACCTAGCTTAGGCTCAAGAATGTACTATGCATGACCTAAATAACATTGTTTCTTCCCTGACAGAACCCCGACCAACTTCGTATGCTCCGAACATCTCTCTACATCGTCGAACACACACTGACCGGCAAGACATCTTGAGCAAGAAGCTTTGACCGCCATAACTACTGGCAGTCGAACATAAACTTCTCCACCTACGACGGCGAAGCGACCTACAACATCATAGATGACATCCCCTACCGCTTCGTCCACTCGTTGAAATCCATAGTCGAACTCCAGTCGGATTACACTATCAGCCCCAAGTATGGGATGATGCAACTTTCTTTAAAAAAAATCATGTTATTGCATATTTGTGTTAAGGCGATTCGGCCTGAGGTGTTGTCCCGTAGGAGTCGTCGCTTACACGCCATATATCATGTATGCTCTCCTCAGTTTCTAAGAAAGTGTAAACGGATTTGTGAGTGCATGATGTCGAGGTTCGTGTGGGAATCTGGTAACCGTATATGTGTGTTTATTTCACTTAATGTACCACGTTATTCATAACCAACATAAAAACAATTTCATTGCAAACCAACACTCGAAGTACACGCGAAACTGCCCATATACATTTATAGTCGTCCCCCTGAAGGTGCACCAACTAGGTACAAGGCCCCAACCTTAATATCACCTATATCCCCTGTGGTTGCATTTTTCCCCTATGTAATAACGCCAAGCTGCGTGAAGAATTTACTTTGATCCACCATTTGATTCGCCGGTGGACCAATTAACCCATTCTTCACTAGCTTCATGTAGTCTAGGCCATTATTACTCAACGAGGTACTCCACTTCTTCACCACAAACTTGTGACATACGTCTCTGCTCATGGTCCATGTAATTGGCTTCGATAGGAAGGTAGCATCGAAAATGATATCTGGCGACGATAGAACACTTGTGGGTGACTTGTTATAAACAAGCCACCAATACATATTGACCTTCACACAGATATGTCATCTATGATGTTGTAGGTGGCTTCAACATTGCAGGTGGAGAAGTCGATGTTCGATTGCCAATAGTTGTGGCGGTCGAGGCTTCTTGCCCAAGATGTCTTGTCGGTTCGTGTGCGTCTGACGATGTAGAGAGATGTTCGGAGTAGACGAGGTTGATCGGGGTTCTATCACGAAAGAAGACACTGTTATTTAGGTCATGCATAGTATATTCTTGGGCTCAGGATAGGTCTCATATCAAGGCACCAGGATGTAGTAACTCATAATAGAATTGACTAACTAAGTAAAAGTTTTGTTCGATCCATTCTTGTAGAGCGGGAGGTATGTTGAAAGTGGTGGTTAGGTAGGGAGATTGATATGAATAAGGTGTAACTGGGTGCAGTCGTTCAGTTGCGTATTCCAACCAGTGCAGTTTGGTGGCCCACTCATATGGGTATGCAACTTTAATGCAGTTTAGGAAGTCTTCCTTAGAGGTGGAGTCGTTTATGATGTTTCATAATCCATCATTTCGGGTCCTCAGGTTGTGGGTGGTTGGGTCGTAATGACCCCAGGTTATTGGGGGTTGAGTTTTGGAAATATAGTGTAAGACATATGGGATGTTGTGAATTACTTAGGAGTTCGGGAGGAAACCATCTACGTCGAATTTCCTAGTATCGATTGCCCAGTTTGGAGTTGAGCAACATCACAACATTCAAATGGGGGTTCCCGTCCACATGTAATTCCTTAGCCGTAGTAAAGTATTGCGGCTGATGGTTAGCCGCAATGAACTGGAGTTTGGATAACATGTAGGCCGGGTCTAGGGAAGACTGATGGTAAGTCAAAAAATATGTTGAATCCGTTGAGGCGGAAGGAGGAACATGGAGTCAAAGCTATCGGCATGGTGACAGTAAGGCATCCGGGAATGGGAGTTTGGGTTGCCTTGGGAGACTTGCGTTAATATTACAATGTAAGTCTCTTATAGGCAGCGTGGCTGCAACGGAACTAGATGGATGGTTGAGGCGAAGTCCGGCGAGGACAGGTGGCAATAAATGCACGATGCCTTCGGAGGGACGGCAAGCTAGTGCAATGTGAGTGGGGAATGTCTCGCCAAAAGGCCCCAAAAGTGTAAAGAGGTAGCAGTAGTGGAGGTCCCCACTGTATTAGTGTGTATAAATATGCCTTTGGGCATAGAGATACGTATTGTGACATCATGCATATATAGGTAAGTTGTAGCATATTCGCGTGTCTCGCATCAGCATGGTGTCGGAGACGGAATGGTGTCGGCCCTCGTCAGGACCCTACTCGATCGATTTGTGGTGGTTATGATCATAATTGCACCACTGTTGGGTATACTGTATATGGCGTATGTGTTGTTCATGAAGGATCTTGTCCTTGTGTGGCGTGAGGAAGCACGACGGACCACCGTGGAGTCAGGGTTTGGATCAGTGACGGAGGTTCGAATGCCACCATTAGTGAGACAGGATGGTGGGGCAATCTAGCAAGGGGCAGGTCGTAGCTACAATAGGAAGCGAAAAAGAAAGACATTCACGGAGCGGAAGGCGAAAGCCTTAAGGCCGGAGGGGCTAGTAGCTGGGATGAAGTGGGTCGATGGATGAATGACCAAGGGCGGTCGGTCAGTTATCGACCAACGTTATAAGTGGCGCAGTACTTGTGGAATGCAGACAAAACACCCAGGACTATAGGCAATGGGGGAGCGTGCTTCCTATTCAATACATACCCATTCGGGTCGAATGACTATCAGAGGCACTCCAATACGACGATAATGTATAAAATGATATCGAATATGCAGTTGTGTTTTGGGGAGGAATACCTTCAATTCTGTGTAAAGGTCAAAATGTATTGGTGGCTTGTTTATAACAAGTCACTCACTGGTGTTCTACAGTCACCAGATAACATTTTCGATGCTACCTTTATATCGAAGCCAATTTCGTGGGCCGTGAGCAAAGACGAATGTCACAGGTTTGTGATAAGAACCTCGTGAGTAGTAATGGCCTAGACTACATGCCCACACGAACCTCGACATCATGCAATCACAAATCCGTTTACACTTTTTTATAAACTGAGGAGCGCATACTCGATATATGGCGTACAAGCGACGACCCATACGGGACAACACCTCAGGCCGAACGTTCTTAACACAAATATGTAATAACATGATTTTATTAAAGGAAAGTTGCATCATACATATAATATTCATTATATTGAAACCATTCTTTTAATGATGATGACATCTCTAACATCCAATCTTCGTTCGGGTTGAGCAGTATGATCGTCGGTATATTGTCAGGGATGACCTTCTTCTTCCCATACTTGGGGTTGACAGTGTAATCCGATTGGAGTCCGACTGTGGCCTTCAACGGGTGGACGAAGCGGTAGGGGATGTCATCTATGATGTCAGAAGTGGAGAAGTCGATGTTCGATTGCCAGTAGTTATGGCGGTCAAGGCTTCTTACCCAAGATGTCTTGTCGGTCCGTGTGCGTCCGATGATGTAGAGAGATGTTCGAAGCAGACGAGGTTGACCGGGGTTCTATCACGGAAGAAGACACTGTTATTTAGGTCATGTATAGTACATTCTTGGGCCTTGGCTAGGTCTCATATCAAGGCACCAGGATGTAGTAAGTCGTAATAGAATGGGCTAACTAAGTAAAAGTTTTGTTCGATCCATTCTTGTAGAGCGGGAGGTATGTTGAAACTGGTGGTTGAGTAGGGAGACTGATATGTCTGAGGTGTAACTGGGTGCAGTCGTTCAGTTGCGTATTCCAGCCAATGCAGTTTGGTGGCCCACTCGTATGGGTATGCAACTTTAATGCGGTCTAGGAAATCTTCCTTCATACCATGGGGTGACTTGTCATAAACAAGTTACCAATACATTTTGACCTTCACATAGAAGTGAAGGTACTCCTCTCCTAAACACACCTGCATATTCTATTATATTTTGTACGTCACCGTCATATTGGAGCGCCTCTAATAGTCACTCAACCCGAATGGGTATGTAGTGAACAGGAAGCATGCTCCCCATTGTTTATAGTCCGGGGTGTTTTGTCTCCATTCTAGAAGTACTGCCCCACTTGTAATGTTGGTCGATAACTGATTGACCACCCTGGGTCATTCATCCATCGACCCACTTCATCCCAGCTACTAGCCCCTATGGCCTTTAAGGCTTTCGCCTTTCGCACTTTGAATGTCTTCCCTTTTCGCTTTCTACTGTAGTTGCGACTTGCTCCCTTGTTGGATTGCCCCACCATCCTGTCTCACTAATGGTGGCACTCGAACATCCATCACTGACCCAAACCCTGACTCTACGGTGGTCCGTCATGCTTCCTCATGCCAAACAAGGATAAGATCCTTCACGAACAACACATATGCCAGATACACTATACCCAACAATGATGTGATTATGATCAGAACCACCACAAACTGTTTAAGCAGGGTCCCAGTGAGGGCCGACACCGTGTTGATGTGAGACACGGATACGCTGTAGCTTACCTGCATATGCCTGACGTCACAATACGTATCTCTATGCCCGAAGGCATATTTATACGCACTAATGCGGTGGGGACCTCCACTACCGCTATCCCTTTACACTTTTGGTGCCTTTCGGCGCGAGATTCTCCACTCACATCGCACTAGCCTATCGTCCCTCTGAAGGCATCGCGCATCTGTTGCCACTTGTCCTCACGAGACTTCGCCTCAACCGTTCATCCAATCCCGCTGTAGCCACGCTGCCTATAAGAGACTTGCGTTGTAATATTAACGCAAGTCTCCCAAGGCAGCCAAAACTCCCATGCTCGGACGCCTTACTGCTACCATGCCGAGAGCTCTGACTCCCCGTTCCTCCTTTCGCCTCAACAGATTCAACATATTTTTGACTTACCCTCAGTGTCCCCTAGACCCGACCTACATGTTATCCAAACTCCATTTCATTGCGGCTAACCATCAATCGCATTACTTTAGTGTGGCTCAAGAATTACATGGGGAGGGAACCCCCATTTGCATGCTGTGATGTTGCTAAACTCCAAACTAGACACCCAATACCCTAGGAAATTCGACGTAGATGGTTTCCACCCAAACTCCCAAGTAATTCGCAACATCCCATCTGTCTTAGACTACATCTCCAAAACTCAACCCCCAAATAACTTGGGGTCATTACGACCCAACCACCCACAACCTGAGGACCCGAAATGATGGATTCCGAAACATCATAAATGACTCCACCTCCAAGGAAGACTTCCTAAACTGCATTAAAGCTGCATACCCATACGAGTGGGCCACCAAACTGCACTGGTTGGAATACGCAACTGAATGACTGCACCTAGTTACACCTCAGACATATCAATCTCCCTACCCAACCACCAGTTTCAACATACCTCCCGCTCTTCAAGAATGGATCGAACAAAGCTTTTACTTAGTTAGTCCATTCTATTACGAGTTACTACATCCTGGTGCCTTGATATGAGACCTAGCCTGAGCCCAAGAATGTATTATGCATGACCTAAATTACATTGTCTTCTTCCCTGACAGAATCCCAGTCAACCTCGTCTACTCCGAACATCTCTCTATATCGTCGGACGCACACGGACCGAAAGACATCTTGGGCAAGAAGCCTTGGCCGCCACAACTACTGCCAATCGAACATCGACTTCTCCACCTACGACGTCGAAGCCACCTACAACATCATAGATGACATCCCCTACTGCTTCGTCCACCCGTTGAAGGCCATAGTCGGACTCCAGTTGGATTACACTGTCAACCCCAAGTATGGGAAGATGAAGGTCATCCCCGACAACATACCGCCGATCATACTGCTCAACCCGGACAAAGATCAGATGTTAGAGATGTCATCATCATTAAAAGAATGGTATCATGCAACTTTCTTTTAATAAAATCATGTTATTGCATATGTGTTAAGAACGTTTGGCCTGAGGTGTTGTCCCATAGGGGTCGTCCCTTGCACGCCATATATCGCGTATGCACTCCTCGGTTTATAAAAAAGTGTAAACAGATTTGTGATTACATGATGTCGAGGTTCGTGTGGGAATCCAGTAACTGTATATGTGTGTTTATTTCACTTAATGTACCATGTTATTGATAACCAACATGAAAACAATTTCATTGCAAACCAACACTATTGAAGTACAAGCGAAACCGCCCATATACATTTACACTCGCCCCCCCTGAAGGTGCACCAACTAGGTACAAGGCCCCAACCTTAATATCACCTATATCCCCTGTGATTGTATTTTTTCACTCTATAGTAATGCCAAGATGGCACATGATAGGGCTATGTGTAAACAAAGAATCCATGTAGCTGACCTCGTCTAGAATGAGAAAAGGCTTAGTTGTTGTTGTTTGTAGTAACACCAAGCCACTTTAAGAACTTGCTTTGATCCACCATCTTATTTGTTGGTGGACCAATTAACCCATTCACTGGTTTCGTGTAGTGTAGGCCATTACTACTCCACGAGGTACTCCACTTCTTCACCACAAACTTGTGACATATGTCTCTGCAATAGTCCACATAATTGGCTTCGATAGGAAGGTAGCATCGAAAATGCTATATGGTGATGATAGAACACCAGTGGGTGACTTGTCACAAACAATCCACCAATGCATTTTTACCTTCACACAGAAGTGAAGGTACTCCTCCCCAAACACACCTCCAAATTCAACTGCATTTTGTACGTCATTGGAGTGCCTCTGATAGTCACTCGACCTGAATGGGTATGTACTGAACAGGAAGCACGCTCCCCCATTGCCTATAGTCCTGGGGGTTTTGTCTGCATTCCAGAAGTACTGCACTACTTGTAACGTTGGTCGATAACTGACTGACCACCCTGGGTCATTCATCCATCAACCCACTTCATCCCATCTACTAGCCCCTATGGCCTTCAAGGTGTTCACCTTCCGCTCCGTGAATGTCTTCCCTTTCCACTTCCTAGTGTAGCTTCGACCTGCCCCCTTGTTGGATTGCCCCACCATTATGTCTCACTAATGGTGGCACTCGAACCTCCGTCATTGTCCCAAACTCTGACTCCACGGTGGTCCGTCGTGCTTCCTCACGCCAGACAAGGACAAGATCCTTCACGAACAACACATACGCCAGATACAGTATACCGAACAGTGATGCGGTTATGATCAGAACCACCACAAACCGATCGAGCAGGGTCCTGGCTAGGGCCAACACCATTCCGTCTCCGACACCATGCTGATGCGAGACACGCGGATCCATGGTGGCTGTGTCGGAGGATGAAAGATGGCAGAGGTGGTGGTAGCAGCAGGTATGGTGTTTTGGTGGTTAGTGCTGGAGGGTGAATTATGCTTAGGTTCCTGCTGCTTTGTCTTTTGATGGCCCGTTTTAGAAATCACATTCAACCAAACCAAGCTTTCAACCCAGTAAGTGGATATGGATTTTCTGTCACTGTTGTTTTTTATTTCAAACAAGTAACATTCGTCAAACACGTCAATGGAGATCCATTTGGCTGCCTCTTGAAATGTCCAAACCGCCTTAAGGACATGTCTCATTCTATCTTCTATTAGTACGACATGAATTTTCCTCCAATTGTCTTATTCGAAATTTGGTCTTTCCTTTCTAATCACACATCAACTTCTACCTTTTCATTTCTGCTATCTTTTGATGATTGACCGCCATGAAGCAAGGTGTTGCTGGTATTATCGCTAATTTATAATAATACTATTTCAACTTGAGGGATATTCTTTTTTGTCATGGCGCTATCTTGTTGAAGCATTAAACTTACTTTGAACAGTTCTACCAAGGACACTATTGCCCATCTAATATTTACTTATTTATAGTACCTACCTGTCAAAGTTGCCCCAATATATGTTCTTATGAGGGTAGAAGTCATCACAAGCTGCCCTTGTCCCTGCAAGCTTTAATAATGGTGAAGTTGGCTAACAGTTAATTTGGCACTTAATTCCTCACAGATTCTCTTCTCTTAGTTTATCGGTCCTTTCCTACAAGTAACTTGACAATACATATGAGCAAGCTTGCTCTCGTGGATCCCTTTTTTTGCTCTTTGGAGCGACAATGCTTGGACACAAGCTACTTTTGTTTCTACTAGTGTGAAAATTTGCAAGTTTTTAGCTAAATAGGTGACATTTTGTGCTTTTATCAACACAGCCAGCTGATGTTTTTCTTGTGGGTGCAGTTATCCATCCCTCAGACTAACTCAGCTCCACGAAGCAACCCAATATCAAGGCAATCAATCTCATCCCCGTCCTTGAACACATCAAGTGGTGGTTTACGCAGGCCCTCATCATCCGCAAGCACAAGTTCAACTGCATCGAGGTCATCAACGCCAACTGGCAGGTCTATTTTACCAGCAGCTACTAAGCCTACCAGGGCTTCCACTCCTACATCAAGGCCAACCTTGCCTTCTACAAAACCAATGGCCACTTCTGCAAAACCTTACACAACATCTGCTAGATCATCAACGCCAACTGCCAGGCCTATGCTTCCCTCTAAGACTTCCTTAAGGCCGTCCACCCCAACAAGATCATCCATGCCATCAACTGCATCGAACAATCCAGGTATACCTGCTCGATCAAGCTCAGTTACGAAGTCAAGATCTTCATCGAAAATTTCCATGCCTGCAACATCCAAAAATCCTGCATCTGAAACATCGAAAAATCCGGTGCCTGCACGTGGTACTTCTCCTACAGTACGATCGAGACCCTGGGAGCCTTCAAAAATGGCTGGTTTTTCACTAGATGCTCCTCCAAATTTAAGGACATCGGTGCCTGAAAGACCAGTTTCAGCTTCTAGAGGAAGACCTGCAGCGCCAAGTTCTCTCAGTCTCAGATCTGGCGTGTCTGAGGCTAACTCAAACGGTAGGCCAAGAAGGCAGTCATGTTCCCCTATGGGTTTAAGAGGGAGGGCTCCTATCAGTGGAAATCATGGTGGCTTAGAGCCTTCATCAAGTAAATTACACTCTAATGGTAGTGAATCTGGTGACACTGTTAGTCCAGTGGTAATGGGAAACAAGATGGTTGAGAGGGTGATAAACATGCGGAGGTTGGCACCTCCAAGGCAAGATGTTCTACTATCTTCCCACAATAATCCCTTGAGAAGGCCTTCTCCAGACAGCACAGGCTTTGGCAGGACACTTTCAAAAAAATCATTGGACATGGCCTTAAGGCACATGGTAAGTTCCTCGCTTTTTGTTAATTCTCTCTCCGTCTCCAAGTGCAAATGTTTTTATAACCGTGTTGGTTGATGGTGCAATTTTTCAGTCTATTAGTTGTAGGGTAGGATAATTTGTTGAGCATGCCCAGTTTTCTAGTTGGAATAAATCCACAAGTTGTTTTCTAGTCTTGCAATTTGTGATTTGTCCCATTTAAGCTGTACAAAGCTCTGGTTTCTTTTATTGTGCGGTTGCAAGCTTTTCCTATTTTTGTATTCTATTGCAATTGGTCAATCGCTTCCACATCTTATATGCACGAGTTGTGCAACTTTGCTTGATAAGCAATAAGGGGAGGTAGATAGTTTGTTCTGGCCGGCTTGTGGTATGGTTGGCATGCCATTGATGTTCAGATGGCACATAAATTGTGAAAGATGAGAGATCCTCTTACTATGGACTCTATAATGCTTTTGGCATTTCATACCATGGGTACTGTGGAAGAGCAAGAACTGCGTACTTGTCTGGTCCACAGGTTTCACTAAAGCAGTTAAGCTGTGCAGGCCGTGAACTTGTTTATGTATTCTCATTTTCTTTCAACCTTGTTCCTCGATTTGAATGTTTCTTGTTTCACAGGACATACGCCGAAGCATCCCCAAGAGCTTGAAGCCTATTATGACCAGCGTGCCTGCTTCCTCACTGCAGAGCATCAAATCCCTACCTATGAGAAGCCGACCAGTCAGTATTTCAGACTCACCCCTCGCCACGAGCAGCAATGCCAGTTCGGAACAGAGTGTTAGCAACACCAACTTTTGCTTGGATTTGATTGAAAAGGACGACATGGGCAGTGAGAGAGTGGATTGGTCATCCCCAGCAGGTCAGCCCAGAAGTGCACATAGAAGCAGCAGCAATGGCAGTGATACTTGGCTTCACAACCCAGAAATGAGAGAAAACCATGTCTAATGCTATCGCTGCTTATGTGGTGTTTGGCCGAAAGGAAGTTCGTCTTCGTTGGAAGCGGGATACCTGCATTGTTGGTGTTGAACTTGTTTCTGTATGAGAGACGCTGGCTGCACCCCTCTATTAATCATCGTTGCTACTCAGAATAGTTATCATGGAATATCCACTTTCATCTCAACAAATGCAAAGTGCAAATGGGGTATCTTAGTGGCGAAATTTTAGCGCGCTCCACTTGTAACTTTTCAGTGCCCTCCTAACTAATTCTTGAGTCGATATTGTCAACATTTGTCTAGTCAAAAGAGCTGACAATCGTTATCGATTCAATCATGTGCAAAGTCTAGTCGATATTGTCAACATTTGTCTAGTCAATATTGTGCCATTTCTTCCTTTTCAAAACTCGATAACCTGCTTCTGGTTCAGGTGTATCTTCTGTCACCATATCGTATGTTGGATACATACATACATACATACATATATATTATAATGGTGACTTTGTTTTAGCCCCTTGTGGTTTTCATTTAATGGTTGCTTCCTTCGATCTACTTGGTAGCTTCGGCAGTCTTGCACTTTCGGTATCAGATGTCCATCATCCGAATGCTCGTGATTGTACTTGGCAAAAGGGGAATGAAAATTGACAACCGCTTGTCGTTGGCTTTATGGTCAAAGAATGAAAGTTTAGTTTTTTTTTCAAGATTTCGATATTCGGTTCGGTATGTCTACCAAATTCAGTATACAGTCAATTTCGGATTGTACCTATAATCTGATGGCGATACTGGTGTTTGGTAGTGATTCAGATGTCCCATCTGCCAACGTTCGGAATGTGATGGGTGATAAATGCCTCAATGTTTTAAGAGAAGTTGATAAACATTCGATATTGTCGTTTTTTGCCAATTCCAGTTTTCAGCTTTAACATCCCTTGCACCCTTCCATGATCAAATTATTGCTTGGCACCAGAACTGAATTCAACAGGTTGTACTCTGTGAATCTGCCATTATTAACTGTAACGCATAAGCCAAAGCTGTGGTGGACCCACACCCGAAATCCAGGAAAGAATGTCGCTTGAGCCTACGGGTCGGGATGTGAAATATAAGTGTACCTCACCCCCTCAAAAAAAATTCTTGGGTCCGTCACTGAGTGAAAAGAATAGGTGAAAAATACAATTACGTTAACACATTGTCGAAACAGAATATTTAACAAGTGAGTGTACATAGAAGTTCTGCTTAACCTCTACAAAGCATATTGTTGCCCAAAACACTTGATTCATGCGAAAGGCAAACACAACCACACAATCAGTTCAATAAAATATAAAGCAAGAAAAGAAAAGAAGAAAAACCACAATTTCATGTTAACAGAAATTCAAGCTACATCAACACTTTTGGCATGTTCCCCTTCTGTGAGGCTTGTTAATGTTCTTTAACATGCTTTGATGTCTTCAATCATCCATTTAGGGGAATTTTAAGGATCGTAATGTGGTTGATTATAATGTATTACGTTGAGTTAATGGTAGTTTTATGCCCATGCCGAGGATAGAGCCTAAGGCTTCCACTCAAAAGGATCTCTGCACCTCACAAGAATTGACAAAGCACAATCAGAATGAGATGATATTGCTTCCTCATATTACATAGCTTTTGCTCGCGCAATATCACTTTAAAAGAGTTGAACACTACGGTATACCGAGTAATTTGTCTTTAAACATCATGAAAAGTAACATAGAGAGACTCTGCTGCTAAAATGAAAGTGCGAAAATCTGTTCTCAAAAACGAAACTAAGAGAACTTTTGAACTACTGCAGTTCAGGCTTCGCATACCCCGTTATGTGTTATTTCTTAAGCTAAGGGACGCTGGTTGGCTCCTCCTGGACGTCTGCCTCATTCATCAATGTTGGCCCTTCACTCTGTAGATGACTCTGCTTCGTGCTTTACATGGGAAGGCTTGTAAAGACAAGCAGAGGAAGTCACAGCATCTGCTCGGTCAAGAAAATGAAGTCAGTTTGCAGGAAGCAGAAAACTAGATGTTTGTATTTATTGAAATTGCCATCATTGTGTTCAAAAGATACTGATTCATTCAAAACATTAGAAAAACATGCTCACAAACGAAAAAGAACTACGATTGAATAAACCACATAAAGCTAACATCCTGCCAAGGCAATGAAAAGATGAGGAATTACCTGAGGGATGTCAATATCAACAGCCTCATCATCAGCAGGGAAAATGGGCGTCAAATGCTCCCCAACGGTTGATCCCGTTTCAACTTCACTTGCTGTTTCATCCTGCTTTTCTTCAGAAGTTTGCCCCGCAACACCAATTATGGACATGGAAGAGAGGCCTGGAACTAAAACAGGATCTTCAGAGTTCTCAATGAAGTGAATCATCATGGCGTCGTAGATCTCAGCCAATTCGTCCGGCTTAACCTCTTCTGCTACCGCCACAGGACTCTGCATGAATGGTTCCTCGGGAAGCTCCTCCGTTACCTTTTGAACCTCAGCAGCCTCCCAATCTTCCTCTACTAGTATTGTCTTGTCAGTTTCCCACAAATTTAAAACCCTGTCCGGTCCAGGCTGCCATTTAACTTCTCCAGAGGCATTCTTCATTATGAACTTGAACTGAACTTTGCTTCCAATTGGAATATCCTGTTTCATCATGTACCAGTAAGTTTCCTAAGAGAGAAACAACTCGGTGCACATAATCCAGGGTGCACTTTCTCATCACCTGTTCTATAGACCACGTATGACCCTCAGACCAGTTCATGGGTACGGCCATCGATGGTTCCCATGAACCGAGTGCCGGATCTTCACCAACTAGAAAGAATTTCTCACCGAATGAGCACTCCTTTTTTAAAATAAATCTTACACGGATGGTGGGTTCACCTGTTGACTCATGATCAGAGAGAAAATCTTCTTCAGTTAATGCTTAAGGAATAAACGTCAGGAAAAAAAAAACTCTAAGTTGAAAAGTGATCCTTACTTATTTCAGGAGTGGCAGAAGAGACAGGAACAAACTGTGGGGCAAAACAAGAGTGAACCAAAAAGAAGAAAGACGTGAGAGATAGCCATAAGAATACGGAAGGTCAAGAAAGCTCAAAGTTAAATGAATCAGTAGAGGAGAAAGCAGAAACTGCCAATTAAATCTGTTCCAAAGGCACAAGAACTACGCAGTTGATGATTCCCACTATTCCACAATTAGTTATTGGAACGGTTGGAAGCTGCGGTGGGAGTTTTGAGCAAGTCCAAAGATTTTACACAGGCACTAACCGAAGCTTAAACCGTATCTGTTAGCTGGATAATAAGCTTTTTGGGTATTGATCTCTCGAATCATTCGCTAAATCTGCGCTTGAATCAGAGGCAGCACCTTGAGTCTTCATCAACTCACGTTATTATAGCAAGTTATGACGCAAATCATAAGTTAGATATCGATGACAGGTAAAAATTCTAGTTTATGTTGAGAACAGGCTGCTAATGACGATACCCTTTTACAACCTATACAACCAAAAGTCGAAGCATGAATCAGACTCGTTCGCTAATACTTCTGATTGAAAATTTGCGGTTCTCAATAGATTATTATGTTTGACAGATAGGATATGATGATTATTATGATTTTTTGACAAGACAGGATTCTTTTTAACTTTAGGCTCCTAAGATATTTGCCGTTTGAGTGGATAAACATTCAAACCCACTGATCCAAAAATGGTTTCAGAAAGAAAAAAAAGAACAAGAAAGCAAAGCAAAAGAACAATAATGATGGTACCCTCAAAGAGAATGTATCCTTGTTTTTAATGGCCAAGTACCAAAGAAACGATTACCTCTTTCCCATCGTGAGAGGATTCAGGAGAAGGAAGAGGGGAAACAAGCGGTGAAGAGGACGAGGAAAGAGGCGCTATGAAGAAGAGCTTCGGAGCTGATAAAGGAACACCAAGAATCTTGAGAGAGACGAAAGTACGAAAAGACAGTCCCGGAACGAGCGAGGGTGGATTCTTTCTTGTGGCTCCTCGCACAAGGATCTTGGGAGAGCAGCAATAGCCAACGGCAGCTTCCATGGACGAAAAAAAGGCCCTCAACAACCTCCTCCTTGCTTGCTCTTCTTCAACAGAGGGACAAACAAATATGCAAGATATTCACAGATGGACAATTATTGGGGGTTAAGCTCTCTCTCTCTCTAAACTCTTCTGAAAGAGAGGAAGAAGACAAGCAAGAGAGCGTGACTGGTTCTTTCGTTTTGTTACCTGTGCTGGTGGGGGCACACGTCCACAGTGTTTGTTTCTACAGTTGAGATCCTACGGCTGAGATCGAGATCGAGGGAAGCGGGATCTTCCAAATAGGGACGTTGCTTTGGGGCTGCTTCCCACTTTCAGTCACAACCAAAGTGAGGGTGAGCCGTGCCCCACACTCCATCTTCGGGTTTCTTCCGTTTCCCCGATTCATGTATATATATATATATATATATATATATTATAAAGAGATTGAGAAAGTGGAGATGCAAACTGCACATGTCTAAACTTTTCTTAAATGAATCTCAGCGATTTAATTCACTTTTCATTTTCAAAGTACTCATTATTTTTGAACGGTTGAGATTGGTTTAGATGTAGTGATTTAGATAGTTAATTTGTATAAAAAAATTATTCAAAATGTTTTCGGTCCACCTTTTGACACTATTTACTCATGCATTCCACTTAATATAAAAATATATATAAGAAAACTTGAAATGCATATGTAAGACCTTACATATCACATGTCGCCTTTGTTTTATGAAATGTGAGTATAATGAAACTGTTATTTATATAATAACAATAACTAAGTTTTTTTTCATACTAGATAGGAGGGTTGGTTAAATGGATTCTTTGTTTCTATAAAACTCTGTCATATGCATTGTTAAGAGTTAACTCAATGTAAGTTAGATAAAGTTGTTTTTTATATATTTAAATTCAAATACTTTTATAACTTTTAAATATTATTTATATTCTCAAAAAGTAAAATAAATACATAAATATGTATATGTACATGAATATTTTGAATTGTATATGCAGAGTCGAAAGTCTTCTGCATAAAATCACTTTATATTATATATGTGTGTGTATATATATGTATAGAGAGAGGGAGAGGGAGGGAGATGGGTTCTTCCTAAAACATAATCGCTTTGATTGGTTATATTGTATTCTATTTTAAGAGATTCCACATTATGAATTTGGAGATAAAAAGTTTTTGGCATTGACACTGAAGGTGTACAATTCAAAATATTCAGTATATGCTCTATCACATGTTACTTATCATTTTAATCGTCAGCATCTATCACGTTGATGTGCTAGAGATGTTATTGAAAATGGTGCTTAGTTTGATTTCAGATGTAATGGTTCTTACACTTTTATACATGAATAAAAATATTTTCGATATAATATTATTCTCATTTTCTATAAACTTATGATTCTACATCTCGATTTTACTTTTCAGTTATGTAGACTCTCCACCAATTATATCTGCAAAATTTGATTGGTTGCTTGTAAAAGTATTATTTTTATGGTTATGCAAACATTAGTTTCAAAATGCTTCTTAACATGATTGTACTTTAGATTGTAACTATGTCTTAAAATGTAATCCCTCATAAAACCCACCATTTACGCTTGAAAGAGGCCAGCTTTTTTACTTTGGTTACCCGGATAGACTTGGTACCCATATCAGGCTTGTCCCTCCTCGACCAACACAACACATACATATACATCTATATATAACACAACACATACATATACATATATATATATATATATATATATATATATATATATATATATATATAGAGAGAGAGAGAGAGAGAGAGAGAGAGAGAGAGAGAGAGAAGTCGTATATGCTAGTACACTTAGCTGCTAACAAATCCAAATAATTTCAACCATCCTTTTTCATGATGTATAGTTAAAATTTAGACCTAAAAAATAAAAAAAATACAGTACACTTTATTCACATGAGCACTTTTATTTTTAAAATTTATTTTTTAATTGAGATTTGTTTTGATTTATTAGCACCTAATTGGTGCTAGTATATATAATTTTTTATATACATATATATATATATATATATAACGGAAGTTCTTAAATGAATATATGCAAATAGCTTTTCTATTTTATGAATTGTTGCCAAACATAACATTTTCCAAAGGAAGTGTGATTCATAGAGCACGACAAGCCACGACCCTATGCACCCAAAGCATTAGCTCATCTGGCAAAGGCTCTTTGACTCCCACTATGCAGGTGGTAAGTTCGATTTTCAAAGAATTTTGTGTACGATGGAACAAATAGCTTACTCAACCATTTGAGATGGACATATTCTATGTTTACAAAAGATAAAGTGGGTTGGAGAACAAGTCAAAGAGATTGATGATACAAGTTTTAACCTATGGTACTTAGGTAAGAAAAATGCTAGAAACGGTTTGTGTATTATCATAAATAAAGATTTAAAGGCTAGTATAGTAGACATACAACGATATGGTGACCGAATTGTTACATTGAAATTAGTGTTACAAGGAGAGGTTTTGAATATAGTTTGTGCTTATGCACCCCAAGTAGGACTAGAAGATAGTATAAAGACGGCTTTTTGGGAAGAGTTACATAAGGTGATTCAAAGAATTCCATAAAGAGAGATGATTTGTTTAGGAGGAGACCTAAATGGACATGTCAATAAAGAGGCATTAGGATATCAAGATATTCATGAAAACTTTGGTTTTGGGGATATAAATGATGAAGGTAGAGAGATTTTAAATTTTGTTATGGCATTTGATCTCTTTATAGTTGATACAATCTTCAAAAAACGAGATGAACATTCAATTACTTATAAGAGTGGCTTATCACAAATACAAATTGATTAGTGGTGGAGTGAAGTAGTGTAAAATAAAATCAAGGCAAAGAGGGCATGTTACAAATTACATTATGCTAAGAAAACTAGTGAAACTTTAGAGGTTTATAAGAAAGCAAAGAAGGAGGCGAAAAAAGCCGTCAGTGAAGTAAAGTCTAAAATTTGAGAGGATTTATATAAAAAAACTCAACTCAAAAGAGGGTGAAATAGATATTTTTAGGATACGTAGGGTTAGAGATAAGAAAACTAAGGATCTTAATTATGTTAGATGCATCAAAGAGGAGGATAAAAAAATTCTAGTGGCAAATGATGATAAAAGAAATAGATGAAAAAACTATTTTTATCAAAAGATGTCTATGACAGAAATGAAGATGTTAAGATGGATGAGTGGTCATATAAGAAAAGACCATATACATAATTAGATTATTAGAAACAAATTATGAGTGACACTAATAGAGGATAAAATAAGAGAATATCATTTAAGATAGTTTGGACATATAGAAAGAAGATCAAAAGAAGAACCTTTAAGAAGGTATTAAAAACTAGATTTTAAAAGTATTAAAAGAGATAGAGGATGACCACAAAAGTGTTAAAAAGAAATAATAAAGAATTATCTAGCTTATTGTGAGTTAACAACTAACATGACACATGATAGGGATCGGTGGAAACAAAAAATCCATGTAGCCAACCACGTCTAATATGGGAAAAGGCTTAGTTGTTGTTGTTGTGTTAGTATGACACATGATGAGGTTTTACGAAAACAAAAAAATCCAACTCTATCTAATATTGTAAAAGACTTAGTATTGGAAAATATCTAGTATTGAAAAGACTTGGTTGTTCTTGTTTATAGCTTGGCATACACAAATCAGCCAAAATGTTCGTCCTAGGATATTAATCTTATTCATATGATGTAGCTGTTAAAGAACAAGAAAAGCACTTATCTAGTCCTTTATATGATGCCTCTTTAGGTCCTTCAAACACACATCAATATATAAGCCATACTTTAACCATATGGAAAGGCTGATTGAACCGTAGATTAATCGACTTTAGACGCCATCTCTCTCTCATGAATCCTGATCATCATCAAACAGTGAGAATTTGGCGCCCGGAGAAGACCCTGATGGACCCCCATGATAAAAGCTGGGAGCAATATGAGTAGTAGTACTAGGGTTGTGGGGATTAAGATAATAACCAGAACCTTCAGTCCCATGCTGATTGGATGGTCCGGCGGAGCCACCGCTCTGAAGGTTGTCGTTGCAGTTGTTGCTAGGCGATGGTCCGGAAAAATGGCCGGGAATCAAGTTGCTGGCAGCACCGGAGGCCGAGCCTGCAAGAAGATGAGGTGGATGCTCGAAGTAATTATAATGATATGCATGATTTGCTCAACAGAAAGTGAGGCCTAAAGCGAAATTTTAGAACCTAAAATATACTATAAGAGAATGAAAATTTAGGGCCTAAGTATTTGATATTGGTTAAAAATTCGGTGGTTGCCTTGGGATCTTACCCACAAGCCACCCTTGATCAAATGAAGCAGCGGGAAGGTGGTGGTCAAGGGTGGTGGGCTCGTGTTGCATGGCGACGGCGGTGCCATTCATGAGATCGGTTTCTCGCTTCCCCAGCATCGCCCGCATCCCATGCAACGCCTGTATCAGCTGTAGCACCTGCTCCGGCGTCAGGTCGTTGACGTCCGCATCCCACAAATGGGCCAGCTCGCCCACACTGGCGCTCTGCAGCTCCCTCTTCAGCTGGGCATGCCGCTTCTTCTCCGCGTCGAGCCGCTCCATCAAGTCCTCGTGCTGCTGATGCATCTCCTTTAGGGCATCCATCGGGCGAGCGTCCGGCAAGGACGGCACGTAGGACGCAGGATCCAAGAACCTTTGAATGATGCCGTCGACGGAGGGATCGCCGAACGAGAAGGCCTTCCCTGCGGGGGAGAAGACGATGATGAGGACGTGGGCTCTGCATAAGATGCATAGTTCCCCGGCTTTCTTGATGATCCTACCCCGCCGCTTTGAGAAACATACCTGGCGGGCTTCCTCCCTCGTTCGCCGTCCCTGCTTCATCCTTCTGCTATTGGAGTTGGAATTGCTTCCTTTGCTGTTTTTGCTGTTGCTGCTGCTGCTGCTGTCCGCCATAGATATGCAAAAAGTATGCTTAGAAATTTTGCTTTGAGGATAGATGAAGGAGACTGTTAATATATATATATATATATATATATATATATATATATATATATATATATATATATATAGAGAGAGAGAGAGAGAGAGAGAGAGAGAGTCGAGGGCCGGCTTGCCTTTTGTGGTCTATGAGTATTTTGGCTGCAGTATTGCTGTCATAATGGACGAGTCAATTTGTGGGGTATGTGATTGAACTGACATCGAAACCTGGGATTCATTTGGCCCCCACAAAACCTAATATTTTGACTGCAAGCTCACTACTGTTTCATGCTTAAGAGCTTAAAACTAGGGCTCATACGTTAGAGTTGGTTCCTGCAACGACAGCATGGTCAGGCTGGCCATTGTCACATACATATTTGTGTGTGTTTTTAATCTATAGCACAATTTATGCTAAGAATGACAAGAAGACTTTATAGTAAACCGCATAAACGCATCTCAATTCTAAATGTCTCAAAAAGAACTTAATGTAATAAAGAAACTATGTATGATCCCGCTATACGCCACTGCCATGGCTATAAGTTATCTTTGTCTTGTAGATGAGCTCTGCTTTGGCAAGACCCGACGAGTACAACGATAAGACGGGAACAACAACTACAACTAAGTTTTTTCCGTGTCAAATTCATAAAGTTTTTGTTTTCATATAGCTTGATGATGTTGATGTCAGTAATTAATTCAACAAAAAGTTAGATAATTTTTTTAAAATATTATGTTTCCGAGTCCTTCGAGGAATAGAGCTGTTTGAGCGAGATTACGAGAAGTAAATTGAAGTGCTTGCAAAGACAAATATATCGTCCCAGACTCGGCAGCATCTTTCGGTTTGGGCAGTTTCTTGCTTCAAATTTGTTCTTGTTCTTCTCATCAATCGTTGAACTCGTCTAACCATGTCTGTTTGAGACAATCTTGTGACAAATTTATTCTCATTTGAAATATCTTGAATTAATTCTCATAACTATTTGTTTTTTAATTCAGTGGCGGAGGCAAGGCTGGGCTCTGAAGCCATGCCCTTCCCCAAGAATCTGTCTTAAAGAGTGCTGCTTTGTCTGCTTACTCTCGGTGATAACAGTGTCATAGCTCCTTCACGATTTTTATCCTCGCTCCAACTTTGATTGAATTCCACGTCTTACATACAAAGCCTCATCGATCATGCCCTCTAACTATATACGAATATTATAGAATAGTAAGCTTGATTGACTTTTCTAATCTAATAGATAAATTACATATAATGCAGTTACACACACACACACACACACATATATATATACATTCATGCTAAACTTTTCTAATAATTGAGACCATCCATCTCTTTAATTAATATTAAAGAAAGAAAGAAAGTATAAATTATAATATATATATATATATATATTAAAAAAATCCTTAATATGAACAGTCCGATCAAAAGATGCAGGGTTAGGAAGAGTCTAGCACAAACTCTGATTCTCTCTCTATGCATATAAAGAACTTAAATGGTGATGGATGGCAAATCTTGGTGTCAAGGAGCAGTTGCCCTTCTGGATGGCATTGAGCGTGGAAAAGACTATCAAGTTGTGCTGGGTTTTCTTCATTTTCAATTTACGCAGAAATCAACCTCGCGTTTTCATGTCTCAACTACGTGACAATTCTCATCTGGTCCTACATTTATCCTGCAAGCTTGGCTTTTTTTTTCCACTCCCATTGATTGATGGGCTTACTTAGTTTTTGATCCAACTGTGTTGCTGCAACTAATCAAAGCAGCGATGGATCTACATTAAGGCGAGGTGGAACGGCCACTGCAATTGAGATTTGAAAAATCAACATAGAAATTGTACCTACATTTTAATCCGTAAGCTATAATACATAGTTTACCCATCTTAAAAAGTTTTGTAAGTAAGTTGCCCCATTTAAGGAAAACAAAGCTCTAGATCCACCCTTGTCTTCTAAAAAAGTAAAGCCTCCTTCCTCCCTAACATAGATTGTATATATGATTGTCCTTTTTGTCGAGATTTGAGGTCATTTAATACATATGAGTGTATTAAATGTTATTCGAGATGAATGTATTGATTATTGGATGTATTAATCATCTCATGGTGATAATGAGAGGATAATGTATACTATAAGAGAAAAATCAAGAGATGCTAGATACCATCTCATACTAGACTCTATGCTTAATTACACGAACAATACATTTCATTTTGCTCATCAACACCAATACAGGATTTGAGGCCATTTAATGCACGTATATTAAATGCTACTCGAAATGAGTGTATTGATCATCCGATGGATTGCAGTGACAATGATGATAAGAAAGTAATCTATTACCTCCTCTCTTTTATATATATATATATATATATTTATTTATATATATATATATTTATACACTCATATATTTATAATATATACACAAACAATGCTTTTATTCGATTTTGCTTTGTCAGCTTTTAATTTATGATTTCGATTCAGACCGCCAAGTCGATTTCAAACGGGTTGGGTCTAAAAGGTTTTTATTGAGGTTGAGGCAAAACCCGAGCTAAACCGGGCGAGATAAGGCCGCGTGGGGAGGTCTGGCCCTTCGGAGCTTGACCGCGAGGCGGGGAAATCCGGACGCGAGGGCGCACACGAATTGGATTTAACAAGTAAGGTCATGTCCGCCGGTTTATATTGTAAGCGATTAGGTTTCTTTTCCCGCCAAATGAAAGAGGATTTAGCGCGGGCGCCTCCCTCCCTCCCCCTCTCTCTGATCCTTGTGTCTGTCTTCTTCCACTTCACTTATTTTTTCTGTTTCGATTTCGGCGTCCGCTACAGGCAGATCGACGGCTCGTTCTCCACTTAGGTACCATTTTTCACCTATCTTCCCCTCTCGTAGGTTCTTTTGAGCAAATTTACGGAACATCTGTTCGCTTCATCTTTGCATCTTGATGCATTGTTTGATTCAGTGTATTTGTTTCATTTGGATGTCAGTTCAGGATGAGTATGGGCCTTTTCTGTTCCTTCTAGTGCTTTTTCTCATTCACGCTCGGCTATTTAGGGAGAGTGCCTTGTGCATAACTTGAAAATTCATGATTTCGTAGTTAGGTTTTGCTGTCGTTGTTGTTTCAACGCCGATCCTTCGTTTATGTGTACGCGTTTGCGTTTCTTGATGCTGATTTTGGTCTTCGGTTCTCATATTGGTAAATAGGTTCCATAATGCTACTTTTCCTAGGAAGAGGTCCAGATGTGGATCAACGAAGAATTTTGGGTTCGGTACTTCCTTCTTTTGTCACATGTTCCGGAATTATATTGACGATGATTTGCTTCACACACTTGTCTCAAGATTGGCTTTTCTGGGTTATCCGATATATAATGCAGCGTGGCTACTAGCCTATTGCTCGAAAAAACCTTTGTTGAACCCTGCTCATACGACGAAGTTATGTCATTGGGGGTTGTCATATAGTTGTAATTTAACAGGGTAATCGTGAAGCATTTGCTGCCTCCATTAGATAGATATACAGCCTTTTTTTGCAGTTTTGCACTTTTCAAACATTAATCCAGGTCACATGGCTGTGTATGTCCCTTTAACGCACATCAGACGAAACAGTTTCTCTGCTTTCATGGAGCATACGTTGCTTGATCAAGCGTTTCACAATGTGTTTATGGTCCAATTGGAGGCAGAAGGATATGGTCATTCGTACTTTCACCTTCTGAAATTTGACCAGCAAATCATGGGCCAACAAGACTGAAAATGGGGCCGATGACAACCTAGTGTTGATAAACCCTCCTGGTTGTGCTGTTGTAATGTTCTCTACCGGTTGGTGAATGAGTTTCGTTTTTTACACATGTACGTGATTACGAGGACTTGTGGTATTAAAACCAGTTGTTCGATGCATATCATATCATATATCATTTTGGTTTACGATATCTTATCGTATTGCCCTGAGTATTTGTTTGATACTAAACATGGGAAAAATAAAAAATTATAAAAATTCAGAAAAATTACTTAAATTAAAAATAATTCATACAACAATAACTAAGCCTTTTCCCATACTAGACGGGGTCGTCTACATGGATTCTTTGTTTCCACAGATCCCTATCTTTTTCCATGTTAGTAGTTAACTCACAATAAGCTCTTTATTGTTTCTTTCCAACACTTTTGTGGTCATCCTCTAGCTCCTTTAATACTTTCCAAATTTAGTTTTTCATACCTTCTTACATGTTCTTCTTTTGATCTTCTTTTTATATGTCCAAACCATTTTAAACGATATTCTCTCATTTTATCCTCTATTGGTGTGATACGGTGTGATACTCACCGTTTTACGGTACGAATGGTATGCCCAATTTTTTTTGAAGGTTTCTAGCCTCTCTTCACTTCTCTCTAAGGCATCCTTCGATATGTTTGTTTGAGATTGACCCATGGGTCTTGCATCACATCAAAAGACTACCGATCAATAGAATATTATTACTTTTTATGAAGATTTTTCACTAGATTTTTAAAGCAGTCGAATGATACGATACGCGTAAGACAACACTGGTATACATTCTTTTCTTGTACGACCTCTCATCCATCTCAACATCTTCATTTATGTCACATATATCTTTTGTACATGTTTATGATTAACTGTCCAACACTCAGAACCGTAAAACATGGCTGACCTAATTGTTGCTCTATAATATTTACCTTTTAACTTTAATGGTATCTTCTTATCACA
This sequence comes from Brasenia schreberi, assembly GCA_036023115.1. Classification (NCBI taxonomy): domain Eukaryota; kingdom Viridiplantae; phylum Streptophyta; class Magnoliopsida; order Nymphaeales; family Cabombaceae; genus Brasenia; species Brasenia schreberi. Next base: position 1,508,527 of record JAYKKT010000058.1, on the reverse strand, counting down.
AAGAATACCTGATGCTCCTCTTCATTTTAACCAACCATCATTAATTCTATGTGTAACATCTCCATCAATTCTTTCAACACTCTAAAAAATTGACCTTAGGTATTTAAAACTTTCTTTTGGGGGATGCAATGTGTGCCAATTTTAATTTCTATGTCCTTTGAGGTAACCAAATGATCAAGCTTACATTCCATATATTCTGTCTTTGTTCTACTAAGTCGGAGGCTTTTGCTTTCTAATGTTTCTTAGTGTAATTCCAATTTTCTATTAATTTTTTCCTTAGATTCCTCCACTAATACAATGTCATCTGCAAATAACATACACCAAGGTTATCTTGAATATGTTTTGTTAACTCATCAATTACCATTATAAGTAAGTATGGACTTAAAGTTGATCTTTGATGTAACCTAATATTAACATCAAAGAAGTCTATCATTCCTTCATGAGTCCTCACACATGTTTGCGATATAAGAAACATGTCACGACAAGTTTTGTTGTTGTGTAGATATAAGAAACTTCCTAATCCTGTAGGCTACCTTTTATTGGAGCATCTTATTGCATTCCATATTAGGATGCTAATCATAACTACCAAACGACCAAACTTGATGCACCTCATTCCTGCACAGTGAGGCACTTGCTAGCTACATAACGCATGGAGATTAACATCATTTTTTGAAGTTAATGTAACATAACTTGTCGTGACCTGTTGGAAGATATAGTATACTTGTCTGTCTTACATGCACAAGAAGGGGATCATTGCATGCATCAACATTTAGAAATTTTGCTTTGAGGATAGATGAAGCAGACTGTTTATATATATATATATATATATATATATATATATATATATATATATATATAGAGAGAGAGAGAGAGAGAGAGAGAGAGAGAGAGAGAGAGAGAGAGAGTCGCGAGCCGGCTTGCCTTTTGTGGTCGACAAGTATTTTGTCTGCAGTATTGCAGTCATAATGGACATGAATCAATTTGCAGGGTTATGTTCGGCCGGTGGGTTTATAAAGCCCAGGGCGTATCACACGATACATGGTGTATTGCACGATCACACTAAGTTCTGTTGTGTGATAGAGCATGATGTATCGTATCGTGGAATCCCATGTTACAATATGTATCACACAATTTCATACGATACAGTGCGATAATGATTAAAACATGATCCACTCGGTTCTTATTGTTTGGTTTCATTTTTTTCTTCTTAGATGTAAGAAACTACCTAGTCCTGTAGGCTACCTTTTATTGGAGTATCTTTCTGCGTTCCGTATAAGGATGCTAATCATAACTACCAAACGTCCAAACTTGATGCATCTCATTCCTGCACAGTGAGGCACTTGCTAGCTACATAATGCATGGAGGTTAATATAATTTTTTGTAGTTATTGTAACATAACTTGTCGCAACTTGTTGGAAAATATAGTATACTTGTCTGTCTTACATGCACGAGAAGGGGATCACTGCATGCATCAACATTTGGAAATCGTGAGATTTCCTTGAAAAGAAACTGATGTGAAAAGTTTCAACAATTTGTTAAACTTGCAGCAAGATATATTACCTTAAGTTGGTGGCTTCTAAGATGCAAGGCCTGCAGACTACTTTGTCCTGAATTCACCTTATATCATATCAATATCTTGACAAATGCATAACCTTAAGTTCTTTTATGAGTAGCATCTTGATTCTTTCTCCATGAGACTCTTTTAGCTTGAATTGCCACTAGATGAGCCTTTTTTCATAGAAAAGATTTGGTATGCAATAATTAGTTCAATCCTTTTCGTAAACATCCTTCTCTTCTAAATGGGAAGAAAAAGCTCAAAGATGCCTTCTTGCAAGCTCCTGCTATTATAGTTGATCTTGAAATAGTTCAGCTGTTTGTCATCTAAAACCTGGGTATATTGATTAAGACATTTTTTGTTCAAATTAAATATTGCAAAAAGATTTGTTACAAATAAAAAGAGCGAAGCTATTCACTTTGCCATGACCTGATATATCAAGCATATCCTTCTGCAGGAACCATTTGTTCTGGCTACAATATCCTCATATTTAGCTGAATGAGAAGTATGGATGATTGTGGAAATAGTCCTATCAAATTTGCTGACAATTCGAGTGATCTCATCCCAGATAGTACTACTTTTTTTATTTGGGCAATTTACAAGGGTATTATGGTGAAAGTCCCTAATGTCGATCGGCACAAAAGGCCTGCATTAAGATTCAAGCAAATGGACATAATACTTGAATGTGAATATAAAGACAAGAAGTGCGAACTTTTCTGCCCTCTTCAACAAGGACATCAGCTGCGATCTTCCAAGGCTACATATTTTTCTTCTGTATCACACACTTCGCCATCAAAAGCTGATGGGACTTATCCAAATGGAGCTCGTAAAATTGGTAAGGATGTAAATGATGACTGCAGTAGCAATGTGGGCAGCGTTGACAATGATGATCTTGTCTTCAGTGGCCTGACTTTGAAAGAAATTCAAAGTATCTGCAAGGCGAGGGTAAGAGGGGTTTCAGTTCCCAACTACTCCCCAGAATCATCTGGTTCAATCAGCAGTCTGGACTCATTTGCTTATAGCTGTGGTAATGGAAGAAAGCGTGCTCGCTTGCAAAAATCTGAAGATGACTCTGACCTTCATGAAACCCTTGGTAGCTGGAGAGAGAAGGTGTCTAATAGGAGGTTAAAGACAAGAAGAAGATGTTTGTCTCCAAAACAGATTTCTTTTTCAATGCATGCAGTTCCAGTCCAGATCAAAGAGGAGAGTCCCATAATCTTGAGCTCTGATGGAGACACTGAAGTTGCAACTGTTAGACTTGATCAAGATGTTGCTGTATCCTCAATTTCAGGCTGTGAGTCTGTGGCTTCAGTTAGCGTTGAATATCTATCTGTGGTAGAAGTCAAAGCCGAAGTTTTAGAAGCTTATCGTAGTGAACCAATGAATGTTATTGTGGACAACCAGAACCAGAATTATTTTTGTTGTCAACCACTGAACTTGCTTGATGTGGTCGCAGAAGGTGCAATTCAGAACCCAGGACCACATATCAACACAGAAAAGGAACCAGAGATAGATGTTAGCGGTTTTTATGAAGAGTGCCTCAAACATCAAAAGTCTGGCAATCCGATTGAAAGTTCTTCAGATGCTTTACCTGAAACTTGTCCTGAATCTACCGTTCATGCATCTTCTCCTACTTCTACATCTGATATAATTTTGGAGCAGGTAAATGGTAGTCTAGTTTTTCCAGCTAGGATTCATTCAATCTTAATGTATGTTTTAAATGAAGGCCTTCAAGTCTTTTTCTTGCTGCAGGAGGAGATATCACCATTGATGATAAACAATGATGTGATAGAAATGCATGATGCACCATCAGATGTCGGCCATGAATGTTTGGAGGAGATAGTCTCTGCAAATGATGCGTTTTTGTCCGCTTTCAACGATATTGATTGTAATCTTACAAACTCTCCTCTTGTTGAAAAAGCTACTCAAGAGTTGGATGCAATTTGTACAGAGCAGTATTGTTATATTGATGTCCCTGATACTGGTGATTTTTCTGCAAAATTAAATGGTGTTGAGGATTTATTGGAGTGCACCACCGGTCAGGGCCTTAGCTCTGAATTCCTTGGAGTGCAAGCTTCAACTGATGTGGACAATCGGCAAAGTCCACCTCATGGCCTTCCTGATAGCAGCTTTGATTGCAGTGATCTTCAAAAATCTAAGTTGACAACTTGTGAGGGTGCTGATAAATCATTTGAGGGTTTAGCTAGCGTGAAAGATGATAATTGTGGCTATTCCTTAATGCATGCTGCAGACTCTGAGGCCAAAAGAGATACATCTGAACCTTTCTTGGACAGGAACACAAAGAGTGCCCCAAGAAAGCTTTTCGTAAAGAGGAAGGTAAGATATTTTGTTTTCTAACATAGGCCTGTTGCACATTGGCTTTTGACAACTTTAGTTGTACTCTCTAGTGGAGTTCTAACTTGTTAGATTTTTTAGGCCATATCTCCAACATCTCAGGAAAAGCTTTGCCAAGCAATGGATGCTGAGGATTTGTACAATGTGTCACCAGCTGAAAGTAAGGATTTTTATGCTATTTATGTGTGGATCATTTTTTTTAGAAGCTTGCCTTGCAAAACTGGTTTCTTATCACTTTTGCAATAACTAATTATCATCGATGTTAGTGTCAATTGTTTGATTTTCTTTTCGGGTAATTGACATGGAGCATTTGTGTTTCAGAACGTAAACAGAGAATGCTCTTTGACAGAACTAGAATTGCATCACCAGTAGTAGGCTCTGATGATGTTGAGATTGCACCAGAGGCAGCTACGAAGACTGCTGCTATCAGTTTTTACCCCTCCAATGATGTTGCAGCTACCTTCAATGGTGATAGTCATCTTCTATCGACACACAAAAGTCTCTCTCCTCCATCAGCTACAAAAGGAATTCTAAAATCTTCATGTGGTCCTTGTATAGTCTCATGTACCTGCAGTGAGTGTGTTTCGATCCGCTTATATGCTCAGAAGGCCATCAACTTTTCACAGCGACAAATGCATGATATTGAATGCCTTACATCAAAGCTCTTGAGGGAATTGAAATCCTTAAAAAGCATCGTTGAAGACAATTTGCTTTCTGAAACATGCTTATTGCCGGTGAACAACAGAGTTGATGAGGTATAATCAGGGTAGCCGTCACACCCAGATATATAGTTCATCTCTTTTGCTGCTCTGAAGTTATTTTGCTTAGCTTCTAGATTTCATGTTCCCTGATTTCAATTATATGCAGGTGAAAAATGCTACCAGCAGTGCAAGTGAGGTTGAAGAAACCACCCGAAGATGGCTGTATATGATGTCAAGAGACTGCAACCGGTTCTGTAAGATAATGGTCCGTAACTTCTTCATTTCCTACTCTCGGCAGCCATGACACTTCAATCGTGCTGCACCCGGCACCCATATTAGACACTCTGATACTTGATACTCCATTATCCAACTTAATACCATCTATTATAAATGTTTTTTTAGTTGATGTCGCCAGTGTAATTACAAATATTGACCGGTTATTACTTTATTAGTGAAACTACTTATGAAAACGATAGTGTAGAATATATTCGCCAATTGTGTTGTGAGATACTATTGGTTACATCATATATGAATCCGACTTTTGTACAGCATCTCTACACCCATAATTTTACCTACTGTGACTTGCACCTGCGCCCACGTCCACAACTCAAACCATGTGACTTAGGTAGAATGAACGATTCTTTTGCCTCTTTTCTGATATGCGAACTAATGGCTTACCCTTTGCGTGCGTCTATTCCTTGCAGAAGATAAAAGAAAAGAAGCCTGTTAAAGCTGGCTGTATGCGGAGGGAGCAGAAAAGGATAACCTTTGCAGATGAAGCTGGTGGGTTGCTCTGCCATGTGAAGGTCTTCCACGATGATTCTGCTCCTTTATTTGAGCATGAAAAGGTTGAAGCTGCTTATGCAGAATAAGTAGGCCTCCTCCTGTGGCCAGCTTTTATATATGAATGACGTTCTTCGTGATCCTGAAGTTAATGGAAAGGGTCTCTTAATTTTCAAGTTAGGGTTGCAGCATACAAGAGCTTGACGATGATGATTCATAATGCTGAGCAAATAAATGCCTTTGCCAAGGCCGTGAGGGACCCTATCATGTATTATTCTTTATTTAGATGTTGTAATTTCCAGTGTACTGGAATCAGGTACCGTCATATTATGTATATGATTAGGGAGATGAACGATTTGAAATCAAACACTCTAATCAGAACTGAGCAGGCTACAAGGCCACGAAAGCTGTTTACTTATCCTTTATTGTATTTTAGTAAAATGGGTTTCATTTGCCTTCTTTGGACATGGAATTACCTCTTCAGACTGGTGTTTCGCCGCATTATCTTTGTGACTCCTCTTCTGATCTTTTCATGGGCGAGGTTGCCTATTATCCCTAAATGTGAAAATATTCAGGAAATCAATACCAGCAGCCTGAATTTTTCAAAAGATTATACAGAGCTTCATGAACTTTGCCTCCCCGCAAAAGAACCTTTTTAGGTCCGCCACCACTTTGAAAAGACCGACAGCAAGGCCTTGCTCGACATCGTCCTGAGGAAAGCAGTAAAGAAGATCGAATATGTGGGAGGCATTCAAGCGGATTCTGCTTTGGTTTCAAGCAGCATGAGGCAAGTCAGTAAACACCAACCTGGAAAGATAAATGCACCTCAACTGTTTTTTCTATTAATAAAGATGTAGGAGCTCGGCCCCTTTCATTATGCTAACAAACACAACTAAGCCTTTTCCCATACTAGACGAGGTCGGCTATCATTATGTTAACAAACACACTTTTCTTCTGCCTGGGCAGATTTTGAGCGAGCTTTTATAGATTTTCCCCCTAGGTTTTTAGCTTAATTAGCTGCTCGTGTGTGAATTATAGTAGTTCCAATTCTGATTACTGCTTTGCTGAATTTCTTCCAAATTTCGACATTGTCAGCCGACACTATTTTTCTGAAAAGGTGACGATTTTGGAAAAGGCATACTTATCAAAATTGAGTTGACGAAAGTTGAAAGCTTTCTAACCATTTTGAATCTTGTAAATCATGGTTGGCTAACCGAACCAGACCGCCAGCTTGGTTCTGATGGTTCCTTGAACTGAAACAAACTGTTAGACCTCTGGAACCGAATCGGACCACTTGGCTACCTAGCCACTATCTCGAAGAACTCTAGTCGGCTAAGTGGTTGCATATAATTTTTGGTACCTTATTTTTCAATTCAATTTGAACAGCTCGATATGATATAGCAAATATGACAACGAAATATTATCTTGCTTTCTGCAGTTACATGCAGTTCGAGCTCAATGGCCACTAAGAACGTAATGGGAGATAGCAAACAGATTTTCTTAGCAGTGGGCATAGTGATCATAATTTTGCCTTTTATCTGGTTGACTTTTATCATTTCTGCCAACCATGCCTGGAAACCACATACAGAAATTAAAGAACTTGAAACGACAACCAAGTCGAGAAAATGAGAACTATCTTGCATTTCTACAGAATACCAGTCATAAGTTGGACTGTTATAAGCAGCTGCACTTTTCGGTCATTTTCAGCTTGCATTTTGATAATGTGGTCATTGCTATAAGTTAATTTTGTCATTTTAATTAGTTTTGTAGATTGATTAGCATCTACAGAATCCAGATACCCGTGAAGGAAGAACAAGGATGAGGCCAAAAATCAACTGACAATTCCACCATACTTTCAACTGCAAATTCATCAGCAGCCTTTATTCAAAATGTGATTTTGTGCTTCTAGTATGGGAAAAGGCCTAGTAGTTGTTGTTGTAAATGTTTATGGATCGTAGCAACATAGTTACAATCGAACAACAGTAAACTCCTCCAGAAAGATCAAATAACAAAAAATTTGTGAATAACCCTGTTTGAATGGGCTAGAAAATAACATCATGAATCGGTTGAGGATATCATCTGCTGCTGTTTGATTGGCAAGTAGATGGCCACATAGTGACCTGCGGATCTTTGGCATTTATTGTGTATGAATTCTACAAATTCTGTTCTGTCATAAAAGGTTGTCTTTCCCATCATCTTTCATTGCCCAACAGAGGAACAGTCTTGCCATCCTCATCATGCAGTAGTTACTAGCAACAACTGAAACACATGGTCTACATAACAGGAATTACTATCGAGCATATAACATTAAAGCATCCTCAGGTTCTGTGAAGGGAACATGGTACATACCTTTTACACATTCTGGTGGTAGAGAAATCTGGTGATGCAGGAGACAAATCAAGCTAGATAAATGAATTTTATGACTGGAAAGAAACGATGTACTCATTGCTAGTGATCAGACTGAATACAGTTACTGAGTAATGGATTCCCCTGTACCAGTTATTGGTTGTGTAAGTGGGATAAGAGTAGAGCAATTGAGAAATTTAATTACTTATTTGGAAAACCAACGGAACACAAAAGGACTCGAGGATCCAACCTGTAACGAGAAAATGACGTCAGTGGCATCAACTTGCAAGGTCAAAACTTTTGACTTATCTTTCCGTGATTTTCCAAACTTCACCAGTCCCTAAATGCAGAAACAGATAAAGCTGGAATGAGAGCTTTGATAATTGTAAATGGGAGAATGAATCAAAGGTTTATAGTTGAAGAACCTGCTCGGCAAGCAATCCTGAAACAGCTGCAAATTCGAGTATGCTTGCTGGAGAGACTTTCCTTGATCTGGCCAATTCTGAATAGGACTTGTACAGCTGTTTTCAGAAAACAGACTTGGGGGTTCAGCAACGTGATTCAAAGGTTTTATGTCGACCTTTTAGCCCATATCACCAATCATTGAGATTATTACTACAAAAAGTCCTCACCTCGTTCTCTGAGATATTCCTTTTAGTGCGGAAGCTCATAACTGCAGAGCAAAGAATCATCTGAAACAGCAAAACGAAATTAAAAGTTAACTGGACAAGCTACAAATGCGCTTCTAAACGAGTTTTGAAACTATACTCAATTGCTACTTTTAAAATACGACATATATTAATTAATTGATGAGACGCTTCAAAATCAAGTTCAAAAGAGGAGTTTTAAAATAGCATGATCAAGTGCCATCACATTATATTGGGAACAACCAAGGAGGGAAGAGTGTTATCCTACTTTGTACATGTGAAAGATCAACCGCCAAAATCTTGGCAGGAAATTTTACCTTCAGAAACTCATTGAAGATGCACGTATCAAACCCAAAAAAAAATAGGAACCGCTATATGCAAAGATTGACAGAGAAAAGTAACCTGTTGATGCAATGGAAGCGACTGAATTGTGTTCACTACTGGGGACTTAAATGTCTTTGATAATGCATTCACCATATGGTCAATCCTCACCTGTGAGAAAGATTTTGAGATCACAAGATGAGCACAACTAAGAACAAGTAGTAATATTACTACTATTATTACTTCTTCTTCTATTACTACTACTACCATTATTATTATTATTATTATTAGTGAGCAATAATAATGATGATAATAATCAACAACAACAATAATAATGCAAAACATAAAATAGGTTTTTCAAGTCATTGATGGTAAGCTTGTCCATTGCTACACTTAGATGCAAAAAATCCCAAACAATGTCTTGGTGAAGCACAGAAATGGACTCACCAGGTTAGTTTTCTGGCTAGGCTGCATGTCACTAGCAAGAGGCCCGAGGTGAGCTGCAAAAGGCTTCTCGCTACTGAATGAGGTCACGCTGGCATTTGAATATGTGTTTTCTGCCTCTAGCGTCTCAATCGCAAGCCTGCCATTAACAAGGAATAGAAGTGTTAATATCAGAATGATAAATACTCATGCCAAGTTATCATCCTATCTTTACTATATCTATCTAGTCTTACTTATGCAGTAGCGTCATGCAATTGCGAGAAATGGAGGATACAAATCTCCTAAAATAGCAAGGATAACAGCTTGCCTGCAAGAATCTAGAGCTTTTCTCATGTCCCCAGAAGCAGCAGCAACTTTCTGTTTTGATTGATGAGATAGAATAAGAGCTCTTCCCCACATAGTTGTACAAGCAGACAAATACATTTCCACTTCAAATGGGATTTAATATGCATGTCCTAAGAACTAAAAAATGTAGCGTGCAATTATATATATCTGAGTGCAGTAAAAGCTTATTCTTTGATATACTCCTCATCAGTGCGACATCAAGAGGTGGCTTCCCCAAAGATAGAGTCGCAAGGATGGAGATGCAAATGCACATATTCCACACTACGCTTCACTGGAAATAAAATGCTGGCCATAGAAAGAGGACCATTCTAGACTCAGAAAGTGAAAATGAAGCCAAACTTACTCTTGCGCAGATCTCTAACGCACAAGGTTGAAAGACATCATAGGGGAACACCTGCAAGTTAAAGAAAGCCAAGTTAGGGACCAAGTGATGTCTTATAAGTTATAATAGATCTATTACTGCCTCATCTACTACAAAACCGTAGTACAGCATTCAACATAGTGTGAAGGCTGTACCAAAAGAAGGAAAGGAGAAAGGCCCGAAATCAAAGAATCATTCCCCTTGTTCCACAGAGGATAAAAAAACACTACCTGGCCAATGCCAGGAAACGCATAACTTAATGTTGTGGAAAGACATAGAGCTCATACAATGAGGAAAATGTTTGTCATATCACGTGGAGAAACAACAATAACAAGAAAATGAAGATTACCCTACAAAGAAACATGACTAAGAAATCTAAAAAGGAAAGAAGGCAACAAGCGGTACCAAAATCCTCTTTTGAAGAATCTTGAGTATCTGATCCTTAGAGTAAGCACGAAATGTAATGACAAGAAGCTTGCCTGGATCAAATAACAAAAACGTCAGAAAGCATGCTAGTACCAAGTTGATAATATGGAAGTACAGCAAAATTATAGTAAAGAAAATCCATTCCATCAGTCTTTTAGCTGTAATCAGATATGCCTGGATATAAGTAATAGATGAGTTCAATATTAGCCTTGCCAGTGTATAAAGATCAAGCCACACTTTTTTGGCAGGAAGGGAAGGGTTACGTTCATTAGCTTTGTCTTATGGGTGACCTAATTCCGTTACAGGGGTCACAGTGGTGAACTTAGTATACCAATCAATGTTCATATTCAGTTCCTATCTGAATGATAAGGAAACATACAATTTAAAGAGTTGAGCTTTGGAAGGAGACGATCAGCCAGATCTATTGCATTTGCTACTCCTGTAATAGTAAAAAGCCAAAGTTGATTAGATATTTACATGAGGTATCATCTTAAGAAATCATATAAAACGAAGCCAAGTAAAAACTGACACCTACCTATCAGTATACACCTGGAGAGCGGTAGTGTGGTGATCGTGAAAAGTTCATGAAGCACAGACCGGTCCTTGGTCACAAGAAAATCAATCTCGTCAACAATCATCAGCCTTTCAATGAGTTGGCAACAGGAAAATGAACAGTAAGCAGTTGGAGAAAGGAATCTTATAAAAGTAAATACAATCAGAAGTACAAGGAGATGTGCGTGTATGAGCATGACTGAGCACGTGCACTATGCATCTGTACGTGTGAGCTACCGAGACTAAAGCATTTTCTTACATCATCTTTCTAATAGGTGATTGCTTAGGTTTGGATAGGATACTTTGAAGACGCTTAAGAGGAGATCCACTGCTATCATATTTCCTTTTCCCAGCATATTTTCCAAGTATCTAACAAGAGCAACACTGCATTTTATTGGAACCATCTGAACTGTTAATCGGCGTACGATCACAAAATCAAGAGTTTCATTACCTGACTGAAAATTTCGGAGCTATTGGACATTGATGTGCAATTCACAGACAACAATTCCAACTGCAGCCCTACCTGATCAAAAAAGAAACGAAGTGCAACATACTGTGTTAAATAACAGAAAAATAGTGCAAAAATGGAGCTAACGCGCATGCGCGGCGTAGACGGTAGACGATTTTATAAAGGAAGCTTGATGGGAAAAACTTTATGAGGAGAGGAATTTGAAGCTTTCACAACTTCCTGACCTTCTCCCCTCAGCCCATGGCAGGGATGCTAAATTCCTGTGGTAATTTCCTAAGACCCATCGTCAACCAATTCAGCAAAATCAGATAAAGAGAAAGGACAATCACCTCGTTCGCCCAATCTGCAGCAAGAAACTTCACCTTCTCCATCACCAGAGACTTCCCCGTCCCGGGGGATCCTGAAACATATAGGCTCCCTGACTTCTCTTGTTGTATGCGGTCCTTACAAAACCGGAACACTTCCTCCTGCTGTTCTTCGCGACATGTCGCGTCGGCAGGCACCGTAGAGACATGCAGGGCCGCCTTAACAGCGTTCAGATGCGAGGAATCTGAAAAATCTTCAAACGTTCAGAACAAGATGGAAGCAGAAAAACCCAAGAGGTTCACGATCGTGCTAAACGAGGAGAAAAAGATTCGGATGGGAGTTCTTGCCTCTGGGGTTCCATTCGGGCTTTTGATCGAGCACATCGAGCAATCTCTTCCTCGGAGAGTTGATTTTGCAGCAGACCTGAAATCACCTCTCCATAAAAAAAAAAATCTAGGAGGAATAAGCAAAAAATAGGTGAATTAACCTACTTTTGGCGGAGTGCCAGGTCCTCCCTTGGTGTGTATGCCGGAGGAGTCCGGAGTCCAGCAAGGTGAGTCGGTGTCTCGCGAACGGGAATCCAACCGTTTGTGTCTAGAAGGAAGAGTTGCAGGATCCTGGGATCGGCCTCTTTTCCGAGTCATTGGTGTGGATGGGGGATGGTCACCGGCAATCGCAGCATTCCGAGCGCTCCTTCTGGGGGTGGAGGCAGGGGAACTGGCTGCATTCGCCATCGATTTACACGATTGAGGGAGGTGGGTTTAGGGTATTGCCTTAACGGAGATGAACAGGTGGGTTTAGGTCTCCCTGTGTCTGGGAGTGAGGAGTAATGGAGAGCATTGTTTTGGCGGGAAATCACTCTCCCCCACATGGCAATGGTCATGCCCCGTCTTCCCGCCATCCGTCTCCTCCGAAAGGCTGGCAGCTAGGGGTAGCAAATCGGGTCTCTTCGCGTTTCGGGTCCGCGTCAAAATCAGGTTAACCGATATCTAACCTGGTTCTTATTCGGTTCCGCTGTCAAGACTTGGATCTGACTGGGTCGGGTCAAACGAACCAACCTCGGACATCCAACACACACACAAAAACAGTGTGTGGGTCATGGAAGAGAGAGAGAGAATAAGAACTATACATAGGTTAACCGATATATATATATATATATATAGAGAGAGAGAGAGAGAGAGAGAGGAGAATATGTGAGTTGAAGACTCCATCAATGTTAGATTATCTATGTCAATTAGGACTATCGGGGAATTATATAGATGAATGATTTAGATAAAAGTATGGGAAAATGCTTAGTTGTTGTTGTTGAATGATTTAGATAAAAAAGTAAATAATGGAAGAGTATATGATATATTTTATACTTTCCATTTTTTTTATAACTATTTCATTCTCTAATCAAAACAGTCTAGATTAACATGAATGATCTTGTCTATAGAAAGAGAAAAGTTGCTCCGTCTTAAGTTGCTAAACGTGACATTTTTTAAGTTGGGTTTGTGGGTCGGGTCTAAAATCACTATCCTTAAATTAATTCAAGGAATAGCAGACTGTGTTAGGCTTGTGTAGCATGCGTCAGCTCAAAGAACGGTAGGGCGCTTTGATGCCCTTGCCCCTGTTTGGAGTTCGACTCCTAGGGGAGTTCCTTGCAGCCCACAAAACAAAAAAGAAATAGTTGCTAGTTGTTTTTTAATTATAAAAGTTATAAACTTTGTTCAAGGAAAAGATGCAAGCTCCTTAATGCAATCAAAGAAATACATGAACACCATAGTCCCCATATATTTAGCCTTATATATGTATATGTATATGTATATATATTCTTTCGTGTAGAAAGGCTGACCCGAGATGGTTCAAGTATCAAACTAACAGCCCTTGCTCCTGTTTCAGTATTTGATTCGATTCAGTTAGTGATCCAAACCAACCAATGCACAGCCAAAAGAGGGAGAGTATGAGGTTCTCGTTTTGTTAAGCTAGATGCAGCCCCCGTTATCGATGATAACTATTGACTGTTGAGTCGACCTCCTAACGGTCGGAGGGCCTTTTAACAATTTATACAAATATACAAGGGCTGTTTCGTTAAGATTTACTGTACGGGGAAACGGCGACGGAACGAAGGTCGGTCTTCTTCCGACTCGTTGTTCATCTTCAGAGAGAGCGCTTCCGTCTCAAAAGAGGTTGGTGTCGCTGCATCATTCCGGCGGGACGTCCATGGAGAACAGTCGACCCTCCTCTCTGACGGTACGCCCGCCTCTCTCTATAGATTTCCCGGCGTTCTTTTCTCCTCTAGGTCCCGCGAATAACTATCATTGCTCAAGACTTTACTGTATCTATTTTGAAAACGGTCACCACGAACTCATGTAACGAATTCCCTAAATTGATGTCTTCATCGCGAATACTTGTAGGCCAACGGCAGTAGATATGGTCTTTGCCTGTTTTTGCCGTGAAGTTTCTTTGTTCCTTGAGTTTTTCATTAGATCCCGAGATGTAGGCGATGTCTTAGACATTTATGACTTGAATTTTAAGCTGATATGACCAAAGCATCGTCGATCTGTGCATTTTTTGTATGACTTCCAGTTTTAGTTTTCTTGATAATGCGGTATAGGTTGGCTATCGATTAGACGATGGTGCTTACTTCTGGTAGGAACGGCACTATTCTCTTGCTTTAATGATTGGAGATCTGGAAATTGGATGCATCGCTGATATTACTTTCTCTGCTCTCGCTTTTGCTATCCTAGTCCACCTTGGTCAGTATTAGCCCGGTAGGTTCCCAAAGGTCTCACTACTTTTCAAGTTTCAATGGACACCGGATATATCCGATAGAGGGAACAGTTTGTCGTGGAGAGAGAGAGAGAGAGAGAGAGAGAGAGAGAGAGAGAGAGAGAGAGAGAGAGAGAGAGAGAGAGAGAGAGAGAGAGCAGTGAAAGTCACTTATTAATTGTTCAAATTGATCTTTGCCACCACGGGCTACCATAACGGGTGACACATTATAATGTCTACAGTTTGCGTTTTGTAGAACTTTTAAACGTCATTTCTTGTGGTCGTGTCGTGATCCTTGGGAAAACAATATGGTATCTTGGATTGCTAACAACCAAACAGGTTTTCATAAAACAAAAGAAAATGGTGAAATCTCATCAATGCTGGATTTTTCTGATTTTTCAAATCCACGGTCATCGAAATCTTTGTATAGCAAGTGGATACAGAACCCTTGGTCTAATTGCAAGGTGCTTCTGGGTTCCTACCGATACAAAAAGTTGTGGTCAGAATCCTGGACACACTTGAAAAGCTGCGAATTCTTTCAGAAGAGAGATCAATGTTGGTCAATTCATGAGGTGAACTTGGGTAGATCTATGGGCAATGCCCAATTTAGCTTGGATGTGGTTTGATTGAGATGTGTGAGCTAAGACGGCTAAAACGTAGACAGATAAGAAATGGGTCCCACAGTGAGTCTTGGGCCACAAATCAGTAGGCAGGGTAGATGGGTGAGGAAATATGATAGGAACCTAGTTATGGTGAATTTAAGTGTTTAGCTGTGAAACAAATAGGAAGATGAGATGATACTGGCTTTGTGGATAGATGCTGCTCTATGATGTTGAGCAACACTTAAATTAGTAGCGGAATTATGATCATCGTGCCTTGAGGTAGCAAGTCCTTGGATGAAGTTGACACCTTAAGGACTAAGCTCGTCGCAACAACTTGGCCAGTTTAGTAACTTGGAATAACAAATGTAAATAAGTGGAGAGAGAGAGATTAATTCAACAAAAGAACATGAAATAAGAGGAAAACTCCCTCTTCATACACTTTAAATCAACGCTCTTTGGATTCAAATTGCACCTGGTTTAAGTCCAACATCTAACTTATTAACCAACCACCCATCACCCAACACAATTCAATTGGTTGGAGCAGCTACAATTTGAAATACAAATTCAAATCTGGCTTTACTTAAACTCAAGAGTGGTATTAAAATGCTGGTTGGTCATATGACATCCAGCTCCTTGTTTCAATGGGTCTTGGATGGCAAACGTGTATGGGTTGTGGATCCAGATTCGTCTCAGTGAGTTAGGCATGTTGATGACACCATGATTGGGGCCACCTTTCATGCAGGTCCTAGCATAATCGAGCATATGTTCCTTGCACCTGTCTTCTTGAAGCTAACTCGTGTGTTAGGCAGCTCATGGATCATATTGCACTGGTACACAATTCCCTTGTGCGCTGAGTGTCTGAGTGCATTTAAAGAATTTGTTGGGTCACGGAGGGTGTTGTGCGGGTTGTATCATCATTGTCATCACCTGTCCTTTACGGTGCGATCAAGATGGGTTTTGGCATCCAAAGCTTGGTTCTAACTCGATTAACACTTATATGGTGTCACCTTCATTGCGGTGCTCTATATTCTTTTGACATACTTTTTGGCCAGCTAAGGACAAGGAAGAAGCCCACGGTGTGCTCAAATTAACGAAGGTGAAGGAGAAAACCCAACCAAACAAAAGGATGGAAACTATCGACGAGCTCATTTTTCTTGATCTTCCCGGCCATCTAGTGGACCTTCTGGAATTTTCTGATTCATTCTGCATATGCAGCATGTATTTGTCGAACCATAGATGATATTGTGTAATACCTATATGTAAGAAATAGTGGGGGTGTCTAGGTTCATAGGAAAAAATCTAGCTCTACTTCCATGTCCAACACAGCTAAAACTGAAACCAAGCCTTCTCCAAGACTAGGTGCGCTCAGTTAGATGGATTCTTACTTTGCAATTACGCTTGATGTTGTGTCATGTTCACATGTAACTCCAAACAAGCAAGATCATTTTTATCTTCGAACACTTTTGAGTTCTTCCCCTGCCTCTTTTATAGGGTTCCTTATGTAACTTCTCACACATTTTCACTAGAGTTGTACTTGGTTATATCTGCTAATGTGCAATCCATCTTAATCCCATGTTTCTTGTTTCATCTTTTAGTGGTGACACCTCAACTTTTTCTCGAATAGAGGCCACTTTTACCTTAAGCTAAAGGCAGTTTTAATTGCTTTTTCTTAAGCAATGTTAGGCCATGACTTATTGAAGATGTTCAAATCAAAGTTTGAATGAGGGAATAGTAGATTTTTGATGAAAATTTCCTTCTCCTCAAATGTAATACAGAGATAGTAAAGCAACATTTGACTGGTTTCAGCTCAATCTTAGTTGGCGATTTCAGTTATGCTCGAGAAGGTGTCGAACAAGCATCACAAAGTTGGAAGGAAACGATAACTTCAGCAATCTTACTGAAACCCACATTAAGTTGTTTGATGCAGCTGGGTCCTTTCACTTCTAAGACAGTTGGTTGCCTTGACCAACTTTTGATGTACAACTTCTTTTCTATATGCACTCTATTTGTGGAAATCGGTTAAATAAGGACATGATAATAAACAAGAGAAGGTTATTGGACAACATTCCCAATGAATGTTAAGGATAATATAGTTTAACTGTCAATTATAGTAATGCTACTAGTCATAATTTGCTCTGTACATGCATAGTCTGGTAGTCTGTAGACTCTGTACTCTTAATTTGAGAACGATGTGCTGTTGTCCTTAGCAACTAATGTTGGTATCATTTGACTGAAGATCACTTTCATTCTTTCTGGCAGGGTAGAAACTTCTCTGGATTCACCAATCTCTGTAAAGGATTAGCCGTGTTACTTGTTGTTGGATATACTGTGCTTCAGATTTTCCCTCCAGCAGTTTCTTATCTTGCACTTATTCCTGCGAGGTATGGTTGTCATGTTCTGTATACACAAGCTTGCTTTATTTCATCATGTCAACTTCCTCTTCCCTTTGGCATGTATAAGATGTTTTTAAGGCATGCAATCCAGAATGGAATAGGACAGTCTCTCCTTTTGCCTAAAAAACAAAAACAGTTCTACATAACATCTCTCTCTCTCTCTCTCTCTATCTATCTATCTATCTATCTATCTATATATATATATAATATAGTGTATTTGTTTATATGCAAGGTGATATAAAAAGGTCTCATCTTAGATGAATATATAGACACTGAAACAACTCGAGAGTTTTCTATCTGTGAACCTCAATAATTAGAGGCCAAGACATAGCAGCCGCTATAGAATTCTTTAGGTTTTACGCAAAGTAAATAGGTATTGTATATATCTGTCTATCTATATGTGTGCCTCTATTGATTTCATGGCTTGGCAAGGATTCAGAATTGGGTTTGATTTTGTCTAACACGTTCTGTTCAAAGAATGTTTCCTCTGGTTGCTCTAGTGTATCAGTTCAAATATGCAATTAACGGCTTACTCTGACTTGTGTTTCTCATTTTGCTTTGCCATATTGCTCGTTCTGCTATAACAAATATCCAGTCTTTTTCCTTTTCTTTTTCAACCTGTTTGTTTACGATATCCAAAAACTAAGTGCAGATGTTGCGGCAGGAAGAGTTTTTTTTCTTTTCTTTCTTTTCGTTTTCCCTGGTTCTTTCAAGGTATGACTGCAATGCATCCGTTTATGGAGCTTTAACTTCATATGGAGCTGCAGTGGGAGAACTTCTCTCTGTGTTTCCTTTAAATACATGAACTGAGGCATTTGCTTGTAACAATTGATTTTACAGGACCATACCTTTTGCTTGGAATCTTTTGACAGCAGGTTATGTCGAGCAATCAGTTGTTGGGGTATGATTATGTTGCTTTTCAAACCATTCTAGCATCAAATGTGTTTTGTTACCTGCGTTTATGAATGCATCTTCTATCCTTTTCGTATTTATTTTTTCATGAGAGAAAGAGTCGGTCATTATTGCAGCACATAGGGCCTAGGGGAATTCATCATTTAATATTTCTTGCTTAATGGAAGTAATCATTCTGTGTATTACTTTTCTACGTTCTATGGTTCTCATATGCAACTTGCTGTAGAAGTGGCTCAATTGTGTATACTGTGGTTTGGCAGTTGGTCATCAGCATCATTGCTCTTCTTTTCATTGGCAAACTGCTAGAGCCTATATGGGGTTCGAGGGAGTTCTTGAAGTTCATTATCATAGTCAATATATTAACATCAATCTGTGTCTTCATCACTGAAATCTCTTTATACTACATAACAAGGCAGGAAATTTTTCTGTAAGTATCATCACGTTCTTTAAGGACCAATGTTTTTGGTCTTATGTTCCCAAATATGTGTGGAATACTTGTACTATTTACTATTTGGTTGGTTCATCCTTGTTTTACAGCATTTGCAATTTCAGTTTATATTTGCCTTCATAGCATCAAATTAGATGCTTACTTCATATAATGTGCATGTGCATGCACACTGACATGTACACCCACACATGAACCATTTTCCTGTTTCAACGTAAACAAACTAATGTTTAGTTTGTAAGATAAGATTGGGTCAGTTGGTTGCTGTTTCTTTTCCCACCTTTCAATAGTTCTAATGGCCTTTAATAGCTTGCTGCATGATCTTATTATATGCTTTTTTATATGGGAATACAAGCTGTTTCTGCCCTTGAGAAATGACTGCACAAATTTGTTATGGCAGCTACACTCCGATATCTGGGTTTGAGGCTGTTATCTCAGGGTTTCTTGTGGGCATCAAGCAAATTATACCAGATCAAGAGCTTTCAGTACTTTTTGTTCTGAAGTTTACGGCAAAGGTTTAAATCTTCCCTACTGTTGATGGGTATTTTTCATTAGCTGGGTGATATTTTCTAATCTGTTTTTCCTTTAACAATCACTTTCAGTGGTTGCCATCACTTCTTGTATTGGTATCGATCATCATTAGCTTCTTTGTGGTGGAATCTTCAACTTACCTTCCTGTTGTAATATTTGGCACATACATGAGTTGGATTTACTTGAGGTATCTTCAGAAAAAGCCAGAGACAGCTCTCAAGGGTGACCCGAGTGATGAATTTGCCTTTGCCACATTTTTCCCTGAATTCTTGAGGTACTGTGACTTGTGTTCCTTGTTTTCCTTGTCATGCATCTCAACCAGAATAATCTGTCTTCAGTTTTCACTGTGTTTCTCTTTGTTGTTGTCCTCTGCAGGCCCCTCGTGGATCCTGTTGCCACTATTTGTGATCGTCTTTTTTGTGGAAGATCTGACGCATCCAATCAACCCAAAGGTCATACATTGGGGGATACGCCGTTGCCTGGTTCTGACCCCATAGAGGCATCTAGGAGGAGGTGATTTCTAACTAATCTACTTTATCAGCACGAAGTTGATCTTACAGGTGTTTGATGCACTGTTGCTAGGTAGCATGTTATATTTACAAAGTATCCTATTGAAGTCACTTGTTTGAAATTCATAAGGCAGATTCAAATAGCAAGATATCGTAAGGCAGATTTGCAATAGAATGATCAATGTGTACCACTGCTGTGAGGTTTGGTGATTTTGAGTTATCTGGTTGTAAAATGGTCTTAACCACACCTCAATCACGAATCTCTTCAAAATTCTGTTAATATTTCATCATTGACATTTGATGGCAGAACGTGAGTGGAGTTGTCTGCCTACTAGGTTGAGTTAATGATTGCTTTTCCTCATTCTCTTTGGCGCTTGTTCACCATCTTCATTGACCTTTCAAAGGTCGACTGGAACTCTCAATCTCAAAAATTTATTTTCAGACAACGTGGTGCCCGGGCTCTAGAAGAAAGGTTAGCAGAGAAGACTGGCGCAGCAGGGACTACCGAAGAAACCTCCAGGATTGATGGGGAAAAGAATGTTTGAAGGCTTGGGAAAAATACATTTTTGCCTGCAAGGTGTTGCCTTTTCCTTGATTATATTTAGGAAACTGAGATTTTCCGTCTTAGAGTTCTTTAGGCAACATCAAATTAGTGTCAACTACGTCTGTATTCTTGTCCATTCCCCCGTCCTCTTATTTGCGACTATCCATGTATTATCCGTTTAAGCATGTATACAACAGCTGATTCAATTCTGCTGCAAGTCTAAGTTTTGTCATTATGAGTTTTTGATGTCTTCAGAAAAGATGATTGGAGTTTGAGTGAGAATGGGTGAGATCAAGAAGGACAATGACTCAGTAGTGGATGTGCTAATCTTGGTTTTCTCTAAAATGCATGTCTATTAAGAAAGATTTTAATCAACTCTAAAACAGACATGTTGATTGAAATCGTTGCTAAATGCTTTTCTAGATCAGGTAACTTGTCAAGTTCCTCTCACCCCACAGTTTTTGATGTAAAGGTAACTGTTTAAGTTAATCGAGCAATATATTTAAGTTAATCGAGCAATGTGTGCTTGATTCAGTTCGGCTTGTATAAGCTCTGAAAGTTTGTCATGAATTAGCTGGTTACAAAGACATTTGGTTTTTGTGCACCTAGCAATTATGAAAAATTAGGACGCTCCCACCTACTCCAACAGTAAGTACCCTCCCTACTATTAAGCCAACAATCTGATTGTGATAGGGTTTTAAAAAAAATGTTTAAAAAGCGTAGTTGGCGGCTGTTTGGAACTGCCGGTTTTGGCTTTGGGTAGGTTTTCGGAGACCATGAACCATAGCTGAACCTCAGTCTCGGTTGGTTCTGTGATGGTGTAGTTTCGGTTTGAACGGACGGACCGGTCTCAAATCGGCCATGACTTGGGTCATGTCCTTAAAATGGCCAAAAGATGAAGCTGAACATTTTAAGAGGTGATATAAAATATGGGCTCTATTAATTTCTTTTTTTGTTTGGGAAAACTAGTTGTGGAAGTAAAAGTGCGAATATTGGTGAGTGTCTCATCGTCAATCAGTGGCAATGTGGCTTAACTTTGTTAAGCTGTTGTAGTTAAAGAAGAAATCTCGCAAATATGTACCATCAATGTTGAGCAATATGATCTCATGATTCTTTTTTATTACAATGGGAGGCTGAAGCCAGGTGTGCACGCCCCAAGAAGAACTGCGTCTACACCACATGAGCCGAGAGGCCTGCCAGGTGAGTTAATGAGTGCTTCGAGCTCACGGTCTACATCACATGAGCCGAGAGCCCGGAGTGCTTCGAACTCACAGTCTACATCACATGAGCCAGAGTCCTGTCAAGTGAGCGAATGCTCCGAGTGCTGTAAAGTTAGTTTTTTTTCCAAAATCATATATTTCATTCATAAGTTTTCTAATTAGCTTAAATCATGGGATAATGGCAATCGATGATAAAATGGATCCTACCCCAATTATGTATGAAAAACGATTCAGTATTTTCCTAAACTTCACAATTCCGAAGCATTACCTATCCGAAATGTGTTGCACTAGGATTCATCTAGACCTTCAACAAGCAAAATTGTGAACTTCACAGCCCACACCTGTTTGATGTTCTTATATTCGTTTATCGAATAAAACTATTATGTACAAGAGAAAAATGGAACCTTGGATGAGGCTGTAGTAGATGGGTCATAGCACAAAGAGAGGCGGAAGCCCACACATTCGTAGACATGAACCATCCCTCAGAAATCGAACGGGCCACCACAGTGTGGGGCTCAGAGAGCTTTGGTAGTTGAGCCAACACTCGAGTCCTCCACTATCAAGATCTTGCACATGTATCTTTTCATGGCAAGAGAGTCCGTCTTTCATCCAATCACTATCTATCGGAAAGGAAGATGGTTTGCTCATTTTAATAGACAAGGACCGCTTGTCTCCTCCTCGCGTGCTTCCCTTATTTCGTTGTCATCGGCTTGTTGAAAATTTGATTCTCAAAGAGAGAGAGAGATGCTATCTGTGATGAATAATACACAGTTAGCAGCAAGAGAGTGACGTAGCATGGAAGTCTATCAGATTTCGAACGCTCCAGAGAGACTAATTTCCCAAACGTGGTTGAACTTGAAGGTGCGTGCATATTCTCTTATTATTTGCATTTGTTTATGATTATCTTGTTTAGCTTAACAATTATTAATGATTAACACATTGGGGGTTAGTCGCCGATGAGTGGAGGATTAGGTAATGGACGGCGAAAGTCGGTCGTCTCAATGGCTGGGATGCATTCGATTGGGGACCCTCAGACCATCTCCTTTCTTGTGGCCGCAGAAATGTGTCGAGTGGTCACCACTAACTTCTTCAATATTCGCATGCCAAATATTTCTTGATGTGATGAAACCAAACAGTGTCTCATTACGTCACAAACAGTTTCCAGAGCATTCACAAAAATAAACAAAAACCATAGTAAAAGCAAAATTATATTATTCACAGGAGAAACTTATCCTCATTCCGATCCATTCTTTCCACCAAAGGATGAAGAAAGAAAATCAAGCTAATCCATAAAACCAGGAACTAACAGAAAGAAGGGAATTTTATCTTTATAGGCTAACCTTTTTATTAACTCCAAGCTGTACCTTGATTAATTACCAGAAAGCATATGGAACTGGGGACAAGCAACACGGGGAAGGTGAGATGCCCAACACAGATTGATCACCGGCCAAAGAAAAAGAAAAGATTAGCCTGCGGGCCAAGAGGAAGTCATCTTGCATGCCTTGTTGCTCCTATAAATCCTCTCTCTCTCTGCATGATCGGTAGAGAAGCTGAACCACCCAGCAACAGAGGGAAAGAACGAGAAGAGTAGGAAGAATTTTACTTCACAGTAACGGTAATGGAGGGGAAGGAAGAAGACGTGAGGCTGGGCGCGAACAAGTTCTCGGAGAGGCAGCCGATCGGCACGGCGGCGCAGAGTCAGGACAAGGACTACAAGGAACCACCGGCGGCTCTCCTCTTCGAGCCGGAGGAGCTCAAGTCATGGTCCTTCTGGAGGGCAGGGATCGCCGAGTTCATGGCCACCTTCCTCTTCCTCTACATCACGATCCTCACCGTCATGGGCGTCAAGAGCTCTCGCACCGGTCTCTGCGACACCGTTGGCATCCAAGGCATTGCCTGGGCCTTCGGGGGCATGATCTTCGCGCTAGTCTACTGCACGGCCGGCATCTCCGGCGGTCACATCAACCCGGCCGTCACCTTCGGCCTCCTTCTTGCCCGGAAGCTCTCCCTCGTGAGGGCCCTGTTCTACATCGTCATGCAGTGCTTGGGCGCCATCTGCGGCGCCGGCGTCGTCAAGGGCTACAAGGGGGCATCTTTCTATGACTCCAATGGCGGTGGTGCCAACGTCGTCAACAAGGGTTACACCAAGGGAGACGGCCTCGGCGCTGAGATCGTCGGCACCTTCGTGCTTGTCTACACTGTCTTCTCCGCTACCGATGCCAAGAGAAACGCTAGGGATTCTCACGTTCCCGTGAGTCTATCTACACACAAGAAATTATGATTTGCTTTCAGTTCTAAGTGTTTTTTCCCTTCTAGGTTCCATCTTCTAACTTAAGGTGGTAGTGCTTGATCGTGTTTGTGAGTTCTAAAATCACGACAGTCTGGTTTTTATTCCTTGTATTTGCGTTGGTAAGGATTGTTTTTAAGATTGTTCATGATTTCATGGTGATGAACAGATCTTGGCTCCTCTGCCCATTGGATTCGCTGTTTTCCTTGTTCACTTGGCCACCATACCCATCACAGGAACTGGCATAAACCCGGCCAGAAGTCTCGGAGCTGCCATCATCTACGACAATGGCAGAGCTTGGAATGATCATGTACTTTTCTCTTCATCTCTTGATTTCTTGTCATTAACCGAGAAAAATCATTGAGCCTCTAAGATAATCCTTCTTTAGTATGTAACATAGCTCTAATATTGGTTTGTGCGTGCAACTTCTGCAGTGGATATTTTGGCTCGGACCCTTCATTGGAGCTGCGCTAGCTGCAGTTTACCACCAAATTGTGATCAGGGCTATTCCGTTCAAATCCAGGCCGTGATGATTTCTACCAACCCACCTCACTTTACTGCTCCTGCTTTTCATCTATTTTTCTTTTTCACATATCGATGCGTCACTATGTGCATCATGATGTACCACCCATCTTTTCCACTTATGTGTCTGTTAGTGCGCTCTGTGATTGCATTTGTATATATCCATGTGTGTTGTGTGTATGCGTTTTGTTTTACCTACTACTGTCTGTGTTTACATACTACCACAATAATTTGTGGCAAGGGCGGAAGGACAAAAGATGGATCAAGTGAATATTTTAGTTGCTCCTTTTTCTCCTCGGTCTCTTTTCGTGGCTTTATCATCTTTTTTCTCTTTCTCTTGGTTCGGTCTGGTGTAGTAGCGTCTGTTTTTAACAGGGGAATAAAGAGGGGATGACGGGGTGCTGCTGTTTGCTTTTTGTCTGCTCCACGTGAATAAAGCCATATGAAACGCCTGGGACAAGCGCACCTTTCCTGAGTTGAAGCTCTGTGTGTGTGTGTGTGTGTGTGTGGGTAAAGTGAAGAACTCTGAATGGGATGTAGCTTCATTGAATGATTGAACATATACATAGATATACATGCATACAATACTGCAAGCTGGGGATGCTGGGCTCGTCGGAGTTCAGATTCACATCCGTTAGCGTTTACAAAAACACTTGTATTTGGGATGCAGTTTACTTGTATTTCACATTTATAAAACACTTATTTTTTTTATATAAGAACTTTTACTCGTCCAAAAAGAAGTCGGCTCAAGGACGGTTCAGTCGACAACAATGCATATCAAGTCAGCAGTAGCCATGGTCGCCATAAGAAATTTCTGAAGAGTTTCATTCTCTCAAATTGTTGCTACTGAAAGAAAGGTTTAGGTAACGCTGCTCTGCAATCATTCTTCTTTACGAGTGCAAATTTGGCCCCTTGCATGGTGCATTTTGACGAGGCGTTTGGTTGGTGCTGTGGATGAGCTTACTTTCTCTCTTTTTCTTTTTTTTTCAATTACAACCTAAGGCAGGTATGCACACCTTGAGAGTCGAACTCATGCCTTCAT
Source organism: Brasenia schreberi (assembly GCA_036023115.1). Taxonomy (NCBI): domain Eukaryota; kingdom Viridiplantae; phylum Streptophyta; class Magnoliopsida; order Nymphaeales; family Cabombaceae; genus Brasenia; species Brasenia schreberi. The sequence continues at coordinate 1,483,158 of JAYKKT010000058.1, read as the reverse complement.
CATATTGAAGTGGAGAGGCCTGTCAGGTGGGTCAACACTCGCATTGTATGGTCTTATTTCTAGGCACATCTGGTCTGTTTTGGTTAAACCAGAACTTGAAACTGTGACCAAATCAGCCGGTGGCTGATTCAAGAGCGGTTTCAGTTTTATAATAAATTTAAAGAAAAAGATATTTGAAACCGACGGTTTAAAACAATCGCATTTGGTTTCGAGGTGGTTTCGGTTTTATAATAGAACTAAAACAGAACAGAGGTTCACAGTTTCGGACCCAATTTTGCCTAGTTTTGGATCTTGGTCGGTTCCGTTGGAACAGCCGGACTGGTTTCCAAACCATCATTTCTACTTTTAAGTGGCACCAAAGAGTTGAGAGAGAGAGAGAGATCTAGAGAGATCATCAGCCCAGCTGTACTTTGAGTCGCCCCCAAATAAGACGTATAAGCAAATACATTGATAAATATTATCTCTAAATATAACAATGAATTCTATCTAATGTACTAACTGTGGTTCTCAAGTTTGTTTTTTGAAAGACCTATGGATCTCAAGTTGATCCGATTCCAAGTACAAAGAAAATGATACAATGAAATGACGATCTCATCAAAATCTAAATAAATCAAACATACATCCTCTTCATATAGTACAGAATTTCATGCATATTCAACAATTTAAATTTAACGAAGATATACATGTGGTGCTCATATCCAACAATTCATGTACTAATATAGTACATGGAAATGGTTCGATTTGGTTCACATGGTTCGGTTCTAACCTTGGAATCATTAACCAAACCATGTTTCCCTAATAGGACTGAACCAAACCAAATCGTTAACATTTGAACCATTAACACCTCAACAGGATAACTCATAGAGCATGTGATTGTGCACTTATACACAATTTGATGAAACATTATTATTGAAGCCAAGTTTTATAGTGTCGGTGTGTTTGATACAAGGTTCCAAGCGAACTTGACCTTGATTTTTGGTGCTTATAGTTTGAAGTTCCATTATGTATTAAATGTGAAACCCATCGTTGATATAAAATTATGGTTTCATGGAATCAAATTGAATGAAAAAACTTTAGAGAGAGAGGTGTACCATAAAAAACCCAAGCATCTCCTTCTCTCTTGTGTTGCTACTTCGCTCCGCAAGAAACTCAAGATGAGTATCACTCACGAATCAAATACGGAACCAACATCAGATCCAACAATTTAGACCATTTCCACGATGATACCACCTTGCTATAGAATCTGGTTGCCACGCTAAGTTCATTTATAATCTCCAACATAGGACTCAATTTCCAAGATACCAAACCCCCAATATATTATACATGACAATCCGGATAAATACAATTAGATGACCATGTATATGCATCTACACCATACATTTATATAAACCATTATTTAATAGAAATATCATGACCCAATACTACATTCAGCTAAGTCGTAGGAGACGGCGACCCTCGTCATGAACATTGGTCACAGCCGACGTATGCCGCGAGCCCATGTGGTAATCTGTTAACATTCGTCACAACCGCACTGTCCTATACTTTTTCATTATATTTCATATCATTATATTTCAAATACTGCTTTTAATCTTGTTATCTAGCATCATAATCCATTGATAAATGCATAATTTTTCAAGCATCTCGGCCATAGACATGTTCAACATGGATATCATCTCCCTTTTGCTAGTAAGATTACATTAATATCATAATATCATTTCAACTACTTATAAAGCAGGAATGAATATCATGCATACTCAATATCAAACCACACCATGAATACGGATTCCAGTGTACAACATCTAATTCTTCTATTATCAATGGCTCAACATATTATTCCTTCCATTTTGATTACTGTATCACAATCATGAGTCAATTACAAACCATGACAATCAAGATGCTTATTCAAATTCACAAAAAATGAAAAATCCTAGCATATTCCTACGGGGAGAAAACAACATCCACCTCCTCAAAAGTGACAAGATCCAAGAAGACAAAATTTATGCGTGGGGAGTGTTAGCTTATCTGGTAGGGCCTGCTGACTCCCAAATGACAGGTGGTGAGTTTGATTCCTGGAGCATGCATATGAGTGTGTTTGGCTTCAGCTTCCCGTTATAACATAAAAGAAAAGAAAGAAGTCAAAATTCACATTGTAACCTCCAAAACACCTCAATTTAGACACAAAATGGGTCGTGCGAGTTCGTTGTAAAGCCTACTCGATGACAAATCCGACTGTTCAAATCGTGTCCAAATTCGAGTCCAGACGACTCTAAGAATGAAAAAATACCAAACTGGATCCTGTCTGGGTCTTGGGTGTTTGTGAACCTAATCCAATCTATCAGATGCATTTTTTTTAGTTACAAGAGCAGGCCGAAGCCTGACACATGCACCCTCTGGGAGTCGAACTCCCCACCAGCAGATGTTGTAAGTAGTCTGTGAATAGATATTGACAATTTGTTGCTGCAAATGAAGCCAGTGGTAGGCCCATATTATGGTGGGGTAGGGTGATCGCTCTACTCAAAATTTTATAATTACTTATTAAAATTTTAAAAAGCATTTGAAAATTTGTAAAGCCGGTTCCACCCAAATCCACTCACCCAAAACAAATTTCTGAATCCCCACTGACACTGAATGCAAACAGTTCGGACGACCTTGCTGTAGGATAAAATGCAGCAACACTCCATTTGTCTTGTACAAGCCTAAGACTTTGGGCTGTGATATGCAAATCTGTTCGTCCATGCTGTGTCTCTTGGGCAGTTAGATCAGCACTAGCAGCAAGTAAAATTTTGATCATTTCTCTACAATATGCAAATGCTATAGCTCATGAATCAAACGCATCAACACTGGAAAGTTTGTTTTTCAAGTATACTCAAGTAACCCTCAACAACATAATGCAAGCACATATGCATGAGAAAAAGAAAGCTTAAGAATGCCTCTTGCCAATGCAACATGAAGGGGTATTGTATTGTGAGCATCCTTAATGTTTACATCAACTCCAACGTCCAGAATTATCTACTAAAATAAAATAAGGATTCGATGATGAGAAAGAAAGCTGAAGATTGCATTTAGGCATGCCACCATTGAAAAGACACGTCTGTTCAGCCATAAGACAATTCTTCTTCCGTTGTTATTTTGAATCACCGTTATTTTCTTGATGCTTT